>JANAVB010018399.1:12776574-13051574 GCA_029216955.1 Iris pallida
GCCACTTGTAGTTCTTTACTTATAGTAGATATTTCCAGTATAGTTATCTCTTTCTTTTTTATGTACATTGTTTTTAGTGATTCATGTATCTTACTCTATTGTATGCTTTATATTACTGTCATGATATGAACTGTTGAGATTTTGTGTTCGTTCTTGTCCTGACTGGACCTGTTGAAAATATTACAGGTAACATAGAGATTCACAGCTAGCCTAGAAGACCAGTAGAGCTTGGAGTAGATTGCTAGTTTATGGTTTAGTTTTCTCTGTTGGAACTTATATTGTAATAAGTGGAAATTTGAGTTGTATTTGAGATTGTGAGATATTATTATTTTAGAAGTTTATTTAAGTTGTTGCTTTGAGTTTAGTATAGACTTTTGTGTTATCCTATCGTGCTTAGACTGTGATTGAGTTATATCATATCTTATACTTGTCCTCCGTTCGGAGTTGAGATTTATGATAGGTACATTATAAATATTGCGTGAGTTGTTTAGTTAGCGACCTTGAACAGCGTTCTACCGCCGATTCTGCGATGTAGGCTGGACGTACCCACTTCTCGTGCCCCCACACTAGGTGCGGGTCGTGACAACTCCAGCTAAAAAATCCATCCCACGCCTACCAAATCCTTTCTCACTCAATACTCCCCTAACAACAAGGTTTGTCGATCCCCAACAACTTCGATAATCCTTAGATCGACCACAAGACCCAGCCGCAACCCCAAAAATAATGTGAAATAAAAATCTTCTCAAGATTCTAGTGTGGAACGCGAGAGGCATTGCCAACAAGCGTACTCTCTCATATTAAAGCCCTGACGAAGATCCACAACCTATCCATTCTTGTCATGATCGAAGCTAAGGTTGCGGAGTCTAATATTGAATCTTACCATATGAAGCTCGGTTCTCTCATGCTGCGGCCAACGAAAAAGATATTTTGATTTTCTGGAGCAATGACATCAAAGCAACGGTGGTCGACAACCTGGCATAATCCTTGTCGGTTACATTCGAACACCACCTACTTCAGAATCTCGTCCATCTCTTGATTGTGCATGAGGGTAGCGCGACGAAAGCACTCTGGCTACTATTGGAAGAACTCCTTGTGATTCAAGACCAATTCACGGATTACCCGTGAATTTGTGGAGGGGACTTCAACGCCTTCTCCTCCAGGGCAGAGAAGTCAGGCGGGCTTTCGCTGGCCTCCGGCTCGATGTTGGAATTTAATCAATTCGTACTCGATGCTCTCTTCTCCCCAGTCTTCTTCATCGGCAACACCTTTACTTGGACCAACTCGTAGGAGGGCGTGAGTAGGCAGTTGTCTAGATTAGATAAGATTCTCACTAATCATACTTGGTGCGACCTTGTTTACGACACCTTCGTCTCTTGCATAAATCACCTCGAATCAGATCATTTCCCACTTCTCCTCGAGATCACTATCCACCAGCCCAGGGCCACCAAGGGATTCAAATTTCTCAACCTGTGGCATAATCACTCGACGTTCAGCTTTGTGGCGATCGAGGCTTGGGTATCGATCTCCCATGACAATCCCCTCCTTCGAGTGGCGCTTCGGATGAAATCTACGCGCAGTGCGCTCGCAATTTGGAGCCGCAACCCCATCTGGAATATCATCCTGAACCTCAGGCGGGCGGAGGACGACGTCCTTCGGGTGGAGGTAGACTTCTACGCTCGGGGGCTTCCCTCCTAAACGGCGGCTACGAATACGACAAGGGCAAGACTGAAGCGGTGCATCGACGACGAGATAGAGTTTCGTCATCAGAAGGCTTGGTGCAAGTGGGACATCGATGGGGACACGAATTCTGGCTTTGTCCATGCTTGCGTCTGCCAAAGAAGGGGCAAGATCTTCGTCCACAAGATTCAGGATGTGAAGATGATCGTAGTTCACGACAGCACCGACATCTCCTAAGATGCCATATCTAAAATTTCTGGTCTCTATTCTAAAGACCCGATGTTCCTCAATGTGGCCTTCTTGGAGTCTATTCCTTCTCTCATCAACCATGGCGACAATGATTCCCTGTCCTGTCCGGTGGAGGAAAAGTAAATCATTAAAGTGATAAAGATTCGGGACAATAACAGCGCGCCCGGTCCAGACAAGTTTGTTGGGACATGGTTAGGGATGACATCGTGGAGGCAATGAATGCTTTCATTGAAGGACTGACTTACCCCAAGGCCATCTCTAGTTCCTACCTGGAGCTCATTCCAAAGACGTAGAACCCGGTATCGTTCGTGAATTTTAGACAGATTAGTGTCTTCAATTACATCGATAAGGTCTTCGCCAAGGTCATCGCAACCGAATAACATTGATCCTTCCGATAATAGTATCAAAGAAGCAAAGCAACTTCGTCAAAGACATGAGCATTGTGGACAACATCCTTTTGGCACAAGAATTAATTCATAAGATGGGCAACAAGAACCGGGGTGGAAACATTGCCATGAAGCTTGACATGGAGAAAGATTATCACATGATGGATTGGCAATTCCTAATTTAGGTTCTCTATAGGTTCGGGTTCTCCGAAAGATGGATCGATGTCATTTGGTGGCCTGTCAGCAACTACTAGTTTTCTATCTTGGTCAACGAGAATCCGACGGGCTTCTTCAAGTCTCACCGCGAGGGTCGATAGGGAGACCCACTTTCTTCCTCCCTATTCATTTTTGTCGCTGAAGAACTAAGCAGGAACATCATCCAGTTCGCGTCGACTGTCAGCTTCGGCATGTATTACACCATCAGCAGATGCCCTCTCTGATCATCTTCTCTTTCGACGAGTGCAATTGGTCAGAGCGATCAGGCATCTCCTGGATCATTATGAGAAGGTATCATGGTAGCGGATTAACACTTCCAAGATTTGTATCTACATGCACGACAAGGCCCCTCCCAATATGAGGTTAGAGCTCGCTTCTTCCTCTCATTTACAAGTATCTTCCCCACGATTCACTTACCTGGGCTGTCTGATTGCCTACAGGAGGCGGAGGGCCTTCTTCGAACTTCTTATTTCTAAGATTCATCGGCGGATCAGCAGTTGGCAGGGGAACCTACAGTCTATGGAGGGTAGCTCACCCTCATTAGATACATTTTATGCTCGTTGCCGATTCACATCCTTTCCATCGTCAACCCACCATGGCGGGTGATGAAGGTCATCGAGTGCACCTTCTCTAGCTTCTTTTATAGTCGGCAGTATCCGAACTCGTATCGAAAGAGGTGGGCCAGCCAGGCCTCAATTGCACGGCTGATTGGAGGGGGAATGGGCGTTCATTATTTTCGAGAGATAGCGGTCGCGATGGCAGTTAAGCATTTGTGGAGGCATCGACCTTAGTCTTCCCTATGGGAAGTTTTTATACGTGCACGGTATTCGTACCACACCCACCCTTCCCTCGTAGTTACGAATAGCATGGCATCCCCGACTTGGCAAAGGATGCTGACCGACAGGACCTTCGGGGAACATCACCTGTGGCTGATCGTGGGCCGTAGTAAGGCAGATGTGTTTCGGAAGAATTGGATTGGGAGAGGTCTGCTCTCGACGACCAACACACAAGAGATTTCAAAAATCAAAGACCTGTGGGAGGAGTAGTCCCAATGGTGGAGGTTCCAGCTTATACATCAGTCGTTAGGCGCAGCCGGGGCAGACGGGATCAAAGAGGATGGTCTCTACATTATTGATCGGGACAACGGTGGGATCTCAATGCTAACGACATATTTACCACCTCCTCGACGTGGGCTATTTCCAGGATTGCTTCCTATGATCCGCATGGGCCGTTCCTAGTTTGAAAAAACATAAGTCCTTTGAAGTGGTCCATTCCCTTTCGGAGGGTGACGCGTCTGAAGATACCCACCGACGACATCTTGCGGACCTTTTGACTGGCCATTACGTTTAAATGCCATTGCTACCTTCTCACGAAGATCGAGACCATCGATCACATCTACTCTTTAGGTCAGGCTGTGTCCTCCGTTAGGGCAAGATTTAGACCATCTGTGGGATCAGCTTTTCTGGCACTACGCTCATCGATCGCATTTTCTCGTGGGGGACACGCGCTCTACCGCTACCGATGTCGTCGCCTCCGCTATCATTTGGGTTCTTTAGAAGAACAGGAACAAGCACCGATACGGGGTGTGACCTTCTCCCCGTATCAGCTGGCTTGCAAGGTCTCCAGGTAGTTCACTCGGGCTTGGAGCAGTCACGATTCTGGCCCCCCATCGGCCGAGAAATTATTAGATGGTCCCGGCTCACCACGTGGCCAGGGTGAATGGTGAGCCCGACCAATAATTAAATGACATTTGACTTCAAAATCAAAAACTCACTAAAGATTTAAGCCAAAAACATCAAAAAAAAAATTATAATAGTTTTGAATTTTTTTTTTAATTTTATTTTACGTGAAGTAATTTTTATATTTTTTAATAATATATATATATATATATATATATATATATATATATATATATATATATATATATATATATATATTTAAAAAATTTATACCAAGTGTCATTTAATTATTGGCCGGGCTCACCATTCATCCTGGCCACGTGGTGAGCCGGGACCATCTAATAATTTCTCCATCGGCCTTGGTCAGGCAGCTTCAATTGGGTATGTAGTAGGTTGGAGTTTTTTGGCTCAATTGTGGGCTGTCGTCATGTTGGGCAGTTTTATGAGCCGCCTTTGTTGTAGCTACTTTTTGTAGTTCTACCCATTTCTATATACTCGTTTATTTCAAAAATATATATATATATAAATTTAATATTTATATATATGTAAAAGTAAATTCATTTTCGAATCTTCTAATAAATAAATTAAATTATTTATTGGGTAAATTTTTTATTAAGGAAATTAGAAATAAATAAGGGTTACATTACAAAACAGAGATTAAAATAAATTTAAAATAGCCGGATGAACAGTGCACGCAGACACTTTTCACTCATCTCCTAAACAGAAACCCGACCTAAGAGTCGAAGGTTTCCCAAAGGTTTGAATCCAACAAAATCTTTTAAATTTGGATTTAAATTCTACCAAATCCAATTTAAATTCAAAACTCCCTTCCCTAAATCATAATTCCCAAATCAACTCATAATCAATAGTAAACCCGATCTTATATATATATACAAAAAAAAACTCTCAAAAACTTCAGAAAATTTTAGAACCACTTCCTATAACCTTGAATTGATTCCATCATGTTCTCCTGACCTTTCTTTCAACACAAAAAGAGTCCAAAAAATGTAGGATCTTTTGTATTATTGTAGAAAAAAAGAGTACAACAAGAATCTTAAACAAGAATTCTGAGTACAATAGAATCTGGGGATTGGGGCGATGGAGATCAAGTCTACTTCGACTTATTTACTTTGTTAATGATTTGATGTATCAGTTGATGAAGCTTGGTGGTTGATGAACTCTCAACAGCAAAGGGGAACTTTATTACCGAAATCTCTCTCTCTCTTTCTCTGAAAGTTCTTAGCAAAGAAGCATTATACGTAGTCTCTCCTTGTGCCTGTATTCTCCTATGTGTGTCCTGCATGAGGAAGAAAATGTCCTCTATTTATAGCTTTTTTTTACTGGAACAGCTATGTGCGTATGTATAGAAGATACTTTGTCTTCTACCTCAGAGACGCATGAAACAAAGTAGGCGCATGAACCTTAGTGGTTAGTGGAGAGTGAACAGGCTCGAGAATCACATTTAGCTGACCATATATTTTAAGACGTGCTGCACGAAACACTGCCATGTTAGTACACGATCTGCTTAATGTGGATCAGCTATGCGCCAAATATTGTTAGACACGTAGCATCTATTTCCTTACTACAAGTAATAGCTTTTCTTTGAGTAACTATGTGTTTAAACGCATAGCTTTTCAGTTGTATACTGCAAATGTTGTTCTGGAAGTAGTCGCATACAACTGTTCCATCTGACAAAGTATACAATTGTTCCATCTGACAAAGTATAATGATGAAGGTGACATAATTACTGACATTTTTCTCATAGTTTGAACACTGCATACCGCCCAAGGTTCGTCTTTTTATATAAAAGATGTAAGCACGTCATGCATCAAAAGCACTCACATTGCTTTAGGAACTGTTTAACTCTGGATCATTTGCTGTCACGACCCGCACCCACTGTGAGGGTACGAGTACGTAATGACGCCCAGCCTATGCCGCAGTGTCGGCGGTAGAGCGCTGTCCTAGGTTACTATCTAACCAGCAACTCGCGCAATATATAATGTACTCATCATGATCAACTCCGAACGGAGGACAAGTATAAGATATTGAACTCAATCACAGTCTAAGCACGATAAGATAAACACAGAAGAATTAAACTAAGAATAGAAGAACAACTACTAAAATAATAACAACTCTCAACAAATCTCAAATACTACACAAGTCTCAAAACTTCTATAACAAGTTCAACATGGAAACAATGCTAGTCTACTAAACTAAATCCCGATCACTCCTGAGTGTCGGGGCCAAAGGTAGTCATCCCGTCTCCGGGTCCATAATGTGTAGGGCATGTATCCTCAGGGCAATCATCTATAAAATTTCAACAGGTCCAGTCAGGACAGGAACGAGTACAACTCATCAAGAAATCCCAATTAAATGACAGAGAACTATAAAGCAGTTATAGTCAGTTTTATTGATGAATATGGCAGTTTATATACAGGTGATGGTATAGAGGAACAGTTAAGATACAAGGAAAGTAAAGTAACTAAAACAAGAGAAGAATGATGGCAATGAAGACTGTAAAATATATCTAGCTGAACTATGGTAACATAATAAGTCCAGAATGTAAATATAACAAGTGCAAAACCTTGGTAAATCCAGACAACATAAATCTGATACCAGGTGATTCCAGTTGGTGATCAAAGGTTCCAGGGTGAGTCCAGCCTATACTCTAACAGTGTGTTTTAAAATATTGGGATTGACATGTGAACGGCTGTAGGTAATACGGCGCATCACACACCTGGCCGGGTATGAGATGGCTATCATTCCAGTATAATTCCAAGGGAGTGGTTCCAGTATTTGGGTATGTTCACATGCCTATTCCAATATTTCTCTGCCCAGCAAGTACAAGTGAATCCAGAAAACGACACGATAAATCGGGATGAGTCCAGCCAAACATAATGATACCAGCAAAAGATTCCAGAGTGATTCCAGTAGGTGGTTCCAGTAGTAATTCCAGAAGGTGATGCCAGTAGTGGTTCCAAAAAATAGAGGCCAGACAGATGATAGATGTGTCGCATACATGAATCCAGAAATATCCATACGTGTTGTAAGAATCACATAAAACTATCTAGAACTGAAGTACAGTAATTGACAAGTAAATGGAAGAACTATCAGAGAATGTACTCGCCTGTATCCGACGAATCTGGAGAATATATACTGTCCGAGGAGTGGTGTCTGTCTCCTATTGAACAATACAAGTCACAACGAGTCCAGAATAGTAATAAGATGCACTACGATGCATACTACATGAATCTAGGTCAATCTAGACCAAAGTCAACTCTTGGTCAACTCTGGTCAACCCTAGAAGTCAAACTAGGTCAACCAAGTCAAACCTAAGTCAAACTAGTCTAACAAGGCTATTCTAAGTCTAACTAGACTACACAAGTCTAATCTAGGCTCCACACTGACACATAGGCACAACCATAGGATATAGGCTAAGAGACTAGGCCATAGGCTAAACAAAACCATATTCAATATCTATATCTAAACCAAACACATGTATACATATCATACAATCTAATATAGGATACATATATATATCTATTTATACAAGCTAATAGGAAAATCACATATAAATCCATTTAAATACTATAACTAGAAAACACCCTATAGGCTAATGTGATTTACCATACAACCTATAGGTTAATACATACATATATGCATAGGCAAAGAGAGGGACACATAAACATACTAGTGTATGTGTGTGTGTCATAAACATGAGTGTCAAGAAATGAAGGTGTGTGTGTATGAATGTGTGATGAAGTGAGGCATGAGAGTGTACTAAGCTAGAGTGTCAAGTGTGGTGATACATGAGTGAAGAGAGGGTGTGTGAACTAGTGAGGCATGTGTGTGTAGAGGAAACATGTGAGTACACATAAATTTTAGAATTGAATCCCCACAAAACCCCCAAACCAATCTCAGATTTTAGAAAGGAATCAAATGACAGTTGTGGGTTATATGAGGGTGTCCACATGAATAGGGAACAATGTGGCAGATGATTAAAACATGAAATCAAAATCAAAACAGTTTTAGAGAACACAGAATAACTTCAGGAATGTGTGATGTGCAATAATGCAACATGGCAATGACAGTTAAGGAAAATAATTAAGCACAAAACCTATTTTCTACTCACCTAAACCCCCACATCCCAATACATATTCAGTTGAAATCAAAAGGCATCTAGCTAGTATAATTAAATGGGTTAAAAAAAGGATGAACTTCCATCATTGCTAGAAGAAAGAAATTTCAGGAAACTGAATTTCCCTGGACTATGTATCAGTCCACCTAGCACAGCCAACCCACATGTTCAAATTCTAAATACTTGAGTGAAATCCTAAACTAACCTGAAATCCCACCTAGCAGTAGCTAATACACATATAAATAGATTTAAAAATGCCAACTAAACACTAACATTTCAGTTAGGAAAAAGGGGATGGAAACCTATTTAGGATATCAAGGATTTGAATTTAAACATGCATCTCAGTTAACAGGGAACCAACAGTGAATATTAAAGGAAAGCAGTAGCATTAACAATGTGGAACTGGAATACATTCAATACCATTAAAGGAGAGCAAAATCTCAGTTTAGGAACTAATCTCAGTTAACAGGAAATCGAAGAAACAATGAATCAGTTTAAAGAGGAAATTTAAGAAAAGAAACAGAACTTCAGTTTGGTATCAGCCAACAGTGCATGTCATTCAACACCCTCAAACCTAATTTTTCTAATACAACCCATAACCCAATACTCAGTAATCTATTGCACTTGTGTAATAGTTTAAATATATGAATTAACATAAAAAAAATTTCAGTAAAAAATAGCAGGGAATAATGTCCAGGTTTGGAAACTGGTATGCGTATCAGTAAATTGGGTAAATTTAAAAATTCGAACATTATAACTTATTAATATGATGAACAAAAGGTTGGTAAACCATTCACCACTTGTACCCATGTCCCACGAGTCATTCGTGTCCCACCAAGTGGACACGAGCGTGTCCAAACACACACAGACACGCACATGTGCACAGAAAGGGCGCTGCGTCGTGCACGCATGCACGCGTGTCGTGCACGCATGCACGCGTGCACAGCGCCCGCGTACGGCCAGTGCGGCCAGTACGAGGAGGATTTCTCCTCACACACTGAACCATAGGGCCCCATCTTTTGGGAGGATGATGTCAGTCTATGCCCCATCATCCTCGCCAAAAATGGCGTGTCCACGTGTCCAACACAGGGAGTTATTGTGCCCGAGTAGCAGGACACAGTGTATGTGTGTGCACAGGGTGTCCAACACGAAAAACAGACACAAAACGACACAGAAATACCTAGCACCCTTCACAAAATTTAATGTACATACTAAGATCTACCAATCCATGTAATTACATTTTCAAAAATCGAAAATAAATTCCTAAGGGACATTCTATCGAACACCTAGCCTATCAAATGGATACGTGTCCGATACGGACACGAAACTGACACTAATTGTGTCCAAATTCCAGGGACAGCTAGGGTACTCCTAGATCTAGCCCTAAATGCAAAGAAAATAGCAATTCAAATCAATTTGAGGAGTTTTACCTATAGGTACAAATTGCATGAAAAAGCTCCAAATGTGGGGTGTTCCTCTTGATGGCCAAATGCTCTAAATGAGCCCAAAGCTGAGATTAACCTCCAGAATTATAAAATATACAGAAATTAGAACCTATTGCAAAAGACTAGGATTAAAAAGGAATTAAAATGGATTTATGGGAATTTTTGGAAGGGGGAAAGAATACCTCTCTTTTCTCCAAGTGTTGGAATGATAAAAAGTGGCAACCCTAATGAATAAGTGTTTAAATAGGGTGGGAATCCCTATGTGGCTGGTCATTTAGGGTTTGGTTAGGGTTAGGGCTTCTAGTTATGGGCCATGGGCCAAGTCATAAGTCATTGAGTCATGAAATCATAAGTCATTTCATTAAACCATAAATCATGAAATGCTTTCACTCAAACTAATCCTCCTATTCCAAAATTAGTCTCTAATGACTAAAAGTAGGTTAACCTAAGTTAGTCTAGGGTTATAATAGCTAGGGTTAGGTTCTAGACTAGTCTACAAGTCTCTATAAGTCAAAGCCCAAACTACGAATCACCAATTCAATAAATCATTAAATAATTCAAAAAGTCAAAATGACCAAAATACCCCTAGGCTAAAAATGATAATTAAATATCCTAATGGCATGGTTAGGCTCTAGGTCATGTAGTCACTAGGGTTTCACTGACAGCACATCAAAATCACAAGTCATGACTCAAGGCAGTTTTTAAATAGTTTAAAAATTATTAAAAATCACCAAAATCACAATATGATTTAAATATCAATAATAATTATTATAATTACAAAATTTCAAAAATACCCTCATCTGGAAAACTGGGTGTTACAACTATTTAAAATCACCAAAAATCACAATATGATTTAAATATCAATAATAATTATTATAATTACAAAAAGAAATACCAAGGACGAAATTCTAACTTTTATGCCAAATCTGTTGTGATGGTGGTCATGTGACATATCCTGGTTGCAATCTGGTTGAGCGGAGATTATAGCCCCTTGCGGGCTGGGATGGTTTGGCCTGGCCCAAATGGCTGGGCCAGGCTCAATCTATATATTTTTTTTATATACTAAACCTATATATATATATATATATATATATATATATAAATATAATATATATATAACTAAATTCTTACAAAAAAAAAATCTTAGTAGTAGTTTTCCAAAAATCTAAATTTAAATAATTAATAATAGTTTAATAAAAAAAATCTTTTAATAAAATTACATATCATAATTTTAATACTAACTTAACATAATCCCAAAATTTTATTTTATAAATAAAACTTCTATATATAACAATTTAAAAAAAAATCAATTAAAATCTATAAAATCTCATAAAATATACACGATGTCCTTATGAATTAATAAAAATATTTTACACCATTTTTTGCAAGTATTTATATATAACATTGATCAAATTTAGAACTATCATTATTATTTTTTTTACAACGTTTAAAACTTCTAAACTCCAAAATAAAAATATATTTTAAATATTAAAGGTCAAGATAGCCATATACGATTTCATAATTTAAACAACCAAATATTTATGTAATAAAATATATACAAAAAAAATCCTCCAAAATTTTGGGGGATTACATCCTACCCAACTTATAAAAATTTCGTCCTCGACATTAAAATAAAACTTAATATAAAATATAACAATAAATCTTAATGGAAGAATATGGTAAGATTGCATACCAAGGGAGAGTCGGTAGTCATTTCATAACATAGAGAAGTATTATGTCATGCCTAATGTCTATCTATCAAAGGGGGTGGTTTTGGTGATCAGTCATGTCTAATAAAACAATTGGTAGAACTAGGGTAATACCTGCTAGAACCTCAATCTCAAGATGGGTGTCTATCGCCTCCATGGTAAATGCTTGCCCCTGCCTTTTTCTATTCATCTCCTGCTTAATATGAGCTGCCTGGTCAGGTAAAGGTGGTCCCCGCTGATATCTTTGTGGTGCTTCCATTCCCGGTGCTAGGGGTCTTGGCATATGCTGCTGAGCTAGTGCTAAAGCAAGTAGTATTGGTCCTTGGGTCTGCTGATACGATGCTAAGTCATGTCGTCCAGGACAATCTTTGACCTTGTGTTGCTCCGATCCACATCCTAAACACTGGCCCAACCGAATGCGACAATCTCTCTGAATGTGCCCTTGTCTTCCACAGAAATGGCAAATAGGCTTCTCTCGAGCCTGGTAGGGACCTGCTCTCTCCTGCTGATATGCCATGGGACGTCTGATAGGTCCACTCGGGTCAACTCTAACTGGTCTGTGCATTGGGGTAGGACGCCTCTGCTCATGCTGTGCCTCCTTGCGGAGGAGCTCCTGACTACGTGCTTCCTCTAAAACAGCTGCATGAGAGACTCGAGACTGTGTGGTAGTGTAAGGCTTGAGCTCTGGTGAAAGCCCTTGATGGAACCTCCTCGCCCTCTCCTGCTCCGTCGGTATCAACGACGCACCAAATTTACTCAGACGGCTGAACTCCGTATCGTACTCATCTACTGACATGCTCCCTTGCTTTAGATGAAGGAACTGGTCGTAGAGGGCGTCTCGAACATGGATGGGGAAAAATCTCTCATAGAAGAGGTCGTAGAACTGCTTCCATGTGATTCCAGTGCCCAGTCGCCTCTCTTCAGCCTTCCACCAGTGATGAGCATTATCTTCTAAGAGTAAGTCGACTGCTGTCATCCAATCATGTTCCGGCAACTGGGATGCCTTCAAGTATTTCTCTGTGCTGATAAGCCAAGCGAAAACTTTTAAAGGACTCTCGGTACCCTTAAAATTCTTAGGCCCTATATCGATGAAATCCTTAATGAAGCCCAGATAAGGTTGCGGAGCTGGTGCTAGATTTGGTATCGGGACTGGTGGTGGAGGTCTAGCTAGGTAGGCCATCATGCTCTGTCTCAATATTTCCATCTGCTGCCACTGAGATTATAGCATAGCATACATAAACTGGGTGGTCGGGTCCGCATCAGTCGGAAGTGGAGGCAGTTGGGGTCCGAGCTGTGGTGAAAACTGCTGAGGCAATGGGGATGGTGTAGTCTCTCCTGGTGGTACTACAGTGGTTTGCTTAACCTGGCTGACTGGGGGTACTTGGGCGTCCTGCTGCACCGTCGATGGGTTCGTGGTATTTTGCTGTGGCTCCAGCTGATACGGAGTCACCGGGGTCATTAGGTAAACATGTTCTCCCTGGGAAGTTCCATCACCAGATGTGATGGCTAGAGTAGGGACGTGTCCGCTGCGTAGAGTCATATTGCTAGCACGAAGATAAGGGCAATGTTAGAATAGATTCAGATAAGTTTTGAGTCAAGCAATTGAAAGAGAGTTTAATAAAGAATTCATAATGTCAACAACCAGTGGATGAGATCCTAGAGGGCAAATATGTTAAGCTAACCATATCTCAATCCACATAAAATCGTACGAAAGGCAAACCAATTAGCACTATGGTTGATCAGACCATAATACACAGGTTCTGATAAGACAATGTATCAGTGGGCGCCCACAATAAAACATATGTCCTGAACAAGCTCGATGAAAGAATTAGCTCGTAAAACTAGGCTACAATAGCAACATTAGTCAAGGTAGTCCAATTACAAATACGCAAGATAATGATGAAAGATAATATAAATAGCTTAAGCTACTTAAGAATCTAAGTCGTGTCCGGTGTTCGTGTCTCTGCAGTTGTCCTACTGTCTTCTTGTCTAAGGCCTTGGTTAAAGTCAAAGGAATTTAGGTTGTGAGGCTTCCTACCCAACTTATAGGGGTTGTACTAGTAGTGTGATTGAATGATGGAACATGACGGCCTAGTACGCACGATAGTGAGATAAGGGTTTACGGAAGAATAATTCGAGAAGTAATCAAGATAGATAATTGGGAGTTCGAAGTGAAGGCGAGATAGAATGTCATATATGTGGATGAGATCCTAAATTTCTAATCCTATACGCAGGCTTGCTTGGTACGGTAAAGTAACCAAACAATTTATCTTGACCTGCATGGGCCACCACAAAAATATGTAACGCCCCAGTCCCAAAATACATAGGACTAGGAACGAAGCATGCCAGCTGCATATATACGAGATATACTCTAATATATGGAAATCTCGAATATACACATAAGCTGTTTTATGAATAATAATAACAGACAGTCACTGGTAAAAGCTAAATCTCATCCACAGAATATAAAGAAAAATGGTATCTCATGAATTAAAGTAAATGTCAAAATATAGCTGTTGGCCAGGCGGAGACAAATCCACTACCGGCACTAGAATAAACTGAAAGGAAATAGAGTCCAACCTCCAAGATAAATAAAATAAGAAATGATGACTAAATAGGCTCCTCGACCCGATAGGGGCAGCTGTGATCAGAAGGTACAACTCGCTCGAACGTGAAGGATGAGTTTATAGCGGAACCATACTCCTACGGAAAGTCCTGCATACCTATACTTGGAGAGATCACCAGGTCCTCAGAGGGACGTAACAAGATACAAAAAGAACATGCCACATAACTGAATAAATATTGCTCAAATAAACAAGTAAATTGAATTATAACATAGTCCAATACACACCCACTGAACGAGCGTACCATCCCCCCAACCAAACAAGGACAGGAGATGGTAAACTAATTCACGATGACGTATCTTTCCATGGTATGAATCCAATATAGTATCCGGACACCAACAAGGTTCAATACCTTCTCATCGAAGTAGTAAGTCACACCTACAACCAAACAAGGACAAGATGTGACGAACTAATCCGCGACAAGTTATTGTTCCAAGTTACGGTCAGATACAAGTACCCAAACCAAAAGTACTCGTACCTAACGGATAAAGGTGTCTATCCATTCTATGTGAAATATAGTTAAGAACAATCCTTCCTACGCATGGACCCTGGCTGAATAGGATCGGCATAGTCCCCCTTGGGCACCAGAGGCCCCATCAGTAATCATGGGTCATCAACCCTGTATCTCTAGCGGAGAGTCTGGGTCACAAGGGAAGTGCATCGAAGCCCATACGCTAAAGAATTGTTCTCCCAGCCCAATGCCTACTGTGTTGTATCCATAACACAAACCACTATAACCGCTAAGTCAAACTAAACATGCAACCTCTATTAGCGGTTATTCCTATCGCACGGCTTATGCGTACTGGTGGCCAGCCAGTCACGCATGTCCGAGTTCTATATGTGACTCATAATACGTGGTACAAATGTGTCAAGGCCTATGAATGCAACACACAAAGGGTGGTCTCTTAACTCTAAGTTTAGTGTGTAAGAAAATAATACATAGCAGAAAATATAACTGAACATTATATTCTAACAAGTATGCCATGTATCACAGTTTATTTTGCATAAAGAAAATAATGAATAAAGCATGAAATATGAGCTAAAATAAATAAACAGCGGTGGCAAGGTATCTTGCCTGGGGGTAGTGTGCAGAATGGCAACGCCTGATGACTCAAATCGTCAAAATATGGAAGCAACGAAAGCCAACTTCTAAAACGACCTCGGATGCTGAAATAAATATCATGGACATATTTGGCATAAAAGAAATACCTAGGAAATGCCTGTCCAAAAGTTAGATTCTGGAACAGGGGCAAAATCGTAATTTCGGGTCAAAATGATGTCCGCCGTTGGACCCGTTTTGCACCGAAAGACGTGCCAGAACCTACGGTCTCTAAAGTCGTCAAACTATATGTCTACAGGTCTGGTTTGAGGAGACGAACCCAGCCGTATGTCCAAAGTTGGATTCCGGTGGGCTGTGCACAAATTTGCCCGTTAGAGCGGGTCGCGGGCCCGCCAATTTTGGCGTTCCGATCGACCTTCTCAGAATCGGACCAAACTTGGCATACAGGACCAAAATATCGATACGGTCCTGATGACGCAAGTTTCGCGTCGATCCGACGAACGTGCACGCAGTTATGGTCAAGTTTGCAAAATGTCGATACGGGGGTATCTCGACGGATACGCACTGATTTCGTCGCGCACACACAATGAAATCGAGTTCCGTCAGTTCCCACACTTCGGCAACATCCATACGCGCCTTTCGAAGTGTATAGTGCACGACCACATCGTCCAGTTTGTCGGGGCGCACACCGTATCGGGAAAATTTTCCTAAAATTCCTAGTTTTAAAAACAGGTTTTCTTGAATATTTAACGTCAATTATCTTCCTGTACAATTACTGAAAAATAAAACTAATCAGTGCGTTTTAATCCCGTACATGTTGTGTTTCCCTGTTCTCAGTTGGTTCGATGAAACCCTCAGTATACGGGTCGAAAATCGGCTTCAAAGTTAGGTTTTGAAACAGTCTAAAACTGTCATGTTCCGACAATTTTCTCGGGAAGTTTCAATCGATTTCCCGGGCAAGATGCTAGGGTATACTAGATTCTATCCAGAGGGGTTTAGAGAGGGTTAGATAGGCTCTACGTAGGTTTCGACGAAATTAAAAATAGTCGAGCATGAAGGAAGAACGACGAAGGGGAAGTTTGGTACCTGCGGTCGAGTAACAGAGTAACTATGTTTTCTTTTGGTCGGCCGGCGGTGTTCAGGCGAAGGTGGCCGGTCGTCGACGGCGGGATGGCGGCACCGGAGGGTGAGGGTTACGCTGGAGTTGATTCTCGGGGTCGGCGTGGTAGGTTGCTAGGGTTTCGTGGGTGGAAGTTTCATGTTGCGCTGAGTATTAATAGCAGCTCTTATACAAGGTCGGGTTGGGGAGGGTCTCTAAGGAGCGGTTTGAGCTCGCTGCATAGGCCCAACAGGGTGGGCCCCCCCTTGGCTTTCACGGGTTAGGGAGAGCATGGTGCGGCTCAGCTCCTGGTTGCAATCTGGTTGAGCGGAGATTATAGCCCCTTGCGGGCTGGAATGGTTTGGCCTGGCCCAAATGGCTGGGCCGGGCTTAATCTATATATATATATATTTTTTATATACTAAACCTATATATATATATATATATTTTATATACTAAACCTATATATATATATATATATATATATATATATATATATATATATATATATATATATATATATATATATATATATATATATATATATATAAAACTAAATTCTTACAAAAAAAATCTTAGTAGTAGTTTTCCAAAAATCTAAATTTAAATAATTAATAATAGTTTAATAAAAAAATCTTTTAATAAAATTACATACCAATAATTTTAATACTAACTTAACATAATCCCAAAATTTTATTTTATAAATAAAACTTCTATATAGAATAATTTTAAAAAAATCAATTAAAATCTATAAAATCTCATAAAATATACACGATGTCCTTATGAATTAATAAAAATATTTCACACCATTTTTTGCAAGTATTTATATATAACATTGATCAAATTTAGAACTATCATTATTATTATTTTTTTTACAACGTTTAAAACTTCTAAACTCCAAAATAAAAATATATTTTAAATATTAAAGGTCAAGATAGCCATATACGATTTCATAATTTAAACAACCAAATATTTATTTAATAAAATATATACAAAAAAAAACCTCCAAAATTTTGGAGGATTACACCAAACACACACAGACACGCACATGTGCACAGACAGGGCGCTGCGTCGTGCATACATGCACGCGTGTCCTGCACGTGACACAGGGCACGACACGAATCGTGCTCGTGCCCACGTGTTCGCCACCTATAGGGCTACACGTATATGCCCCTGCACCGTGTCCTAGGTGCGTGTCGTGTCGGCTTTAGAGTCGTGTCTGTGGCTAGAAACCACGCGTGCACAGCGCGCGCGCGGCCAGTGCGAGAAGGATTTCTCCTCGCACACTGAACCATAGGGCCCTATCTTTTGGGAGGATGATGTCAGTCTTTGCCCCATCATCCTTGCCAAAAATGGCATGTCCACGTGTCCTACACAGGGTGTTATTGTGCCCGAGTAGCAGGACACAGTGTACGTGTGTGCACAGCGTGTCCAACACGAAAAACAGACACGAAACGACACAGAAATACCTACAACCTTCACAAAATTTAATGTACATACTAAGATCTACCAATCCATGTAATTACATTTTCAAAAATCGAAAATAAATTCCTAAAGGGCATTCTATCGAACACCTAGCCTATCAAATGGATACGTGTCCGATACGGACACAAAACTGACACTAATTGTGCCCAAATTCCAGGGACAGCTAGGGTACTCCTAGATCTAGCCCTAAATGCAAAGAAAATAGCAATTTAAATCAATTTGAGGAGTTTTACCTATAGGTGCAAATTGCATGGAAAAGCTCCAAATGGGGGGGGGGTATTCTTCTTGACGGCCAAATGCTCCAAATGAGCCCAAAGCTGAGATTAACCTCCAGAATTATAAAATATATAGAAATTAGAACCTATTACAGAAGAATAGGATTAAAAAGGAATTAAAATGGATTTATGGGGATTTTTGGAAGGGGAAAGAATACCTCTCTTTTCTTCAAGTGTTGGAATGATAAAAAGAGGAAACCCTAATGAATAAGTGTTTAAATAGGGTGGGAATCCCTATGTGGCTGGTCATTTAGGGTTTGGTTAGGGTTAGGGCTTCTAGTTATGGGCCATGGGCCAAGTCATAAGTCATTGAGTCATGAAATCATAAGTCATTTCATTAAACCATAAATCATGAAATGCTTTCACTCAAACTAATCCTCCTATTCCAAAATTAGTCTTTAATGACTAAAAGTAGGTTAACCTAAGTTAGTCTAGGGTCCCCCTGTGATCCTTCCCTACAGCTGGCCCTTTGAATAGTGGCCTCATTTAATGCTCTGACACGATTTGACGACTGTGGCGACTCTGGCATAAAGTGTCATAATGGCTCTGCCATAATGACAGACGCTTCGGGAAAAGAAGAAGATCTCTGACCCAATCCGTCAGAAATCCTAGGTTGCCACGTGGAAAATCTCATGCGGCTTAAAGAGAGAACAGCTTCATGCGGCTCACTGAGAAGTCACCCTATATGACTAGCAGAAATCAGCCATATGCGGCCCACTGAGAGCTCAGCCCCTGCGGCTCAATACAACGCTAGCTCATGCGGCTCGCAAAGACTATGCATATGCGGCTCATTGAGAGTTCGTTCCCTGCGGTTCGATGAAGCATTGTCCTATGCGGCTCACGAAGAGTATCTCCCTGCGGTTCAAGTGTTGCCCATCCTATGCGGCTCTGGCAGGACCCACAATCAAAACACGTGGCATCGGATCAATCAACGATTTAACCGAATCTCAACAAATATATTTGACATCATCATCATAATTACTGAGATCAAGGCATATCATTTATCATCAAGCCAACGGGACACGTAGCGAGCAATCGGATATTGGTAGAATCCATCATGGAGATTTAAAGCAGTTAACATTAATTGCTCACAAGATTCGGTGCTATCCTCATTAATGGCCGAGATTCATTGTAATCAGGATCAAGGGTTCAGATAGATTGAAGGAGCGCCGACATTCCAAACAAATGATCATTAGCAAACCCTAATGATCATACCCCACTCTTATAAAAAGCCAGCATCATTTCTTTGCACAAGGACCGGCAACAAAAAGAACAAAAAAATATACAGAGTCAGAGAGAGAATACACAGAGAGGGAGAAAGAAGCCAGGAGAGCAACAGAGGAGCAAAAAGAGCACTTCTTCGTCAACACCAACCATCTTTTCACAAGGAGCCAAGGCTGCATACCGATCGTCCAAAGAGTAAGGCGGGGCTGCCGTCGCCATCCCGAGCCTCTATCGTCACCCCCCAGAATCTAAAATAAACAATTGTACTTAGATTGTTGTACCTAGGTTTTCGTCCCTAGGCTTTCTTTGTACAAGCGAGTTTGTATTGTGAGTCTAAGTTCAGTCCTCCGATAATTGTTTTATACTTTTATAATTAATGGCAAACACGATGGCGACTCTGCTGGGGACTAACTTCTCCACGGCTGAGGAGTTGGTGACGCAATCGGATGCAGCCAAACTTGGCTCCACGCAACAAAAGATGGTCGTCCGCTTCGACCAACAAGCGTTTGAAGAGATGCTCTCCGAAGGAAGCGCTGGCCCGGTCCAGAAGCGCACCCGCACGACAAAGGCTCGCAGAGAGTGGAGGCCAAAATTATTTGCTCCTCCCCAAGCCCCCGACGGTGTACCCTCTGTTGCTCAAGACGGCGAGAAGGACTCTTCTGCGGCCCCACTTCAAACCGTAGACAACTCTGCTGTCCCCAAGTCCGACAGAAGAAAACACTATGATGCTGGACTTGCAGGGGCAAAGAGGAACTCTACGCGAATTAAGCCGCATAGGGGTGCTAGCCGAGTGAAAAAGGCTCATGCGACCACATCCGCTAGCCGCATGGACAAAGCCCATGCGGCCACAGTCGCTAGCCGCATGAAGAAGAATCAGGCGGTCATATCTGGCAGCCATATAGTTTATGTAGCTACGGTCGCCAATGACATGGATGAAACACATGAGGCTACAGGAGTCAGTCGCTTGCAGAAAACCCATGCGGCCACTATTGCCAACCGCATTCGTTCAGCCTGCACGGTCGTGACTCCTAGACGCCCAAAGACAACTCATCCGATAGCAGAAGATGACCGCATGCAGACAGCCTGTACGGTACCCAACTCTAGCCGCATAACGTCCGTTCCACGCTTCTCTCGATCGCTCTTCGACCGTCTCTCATACGGTCCAGACCCTGATGATTCTCTGTATGATAAACCAGACTCTGTGGCATTCAACTTGGACTCCTCCTATTACGCACCCACAAGTGCTAGAAGGAGGAAGTCTAGGGCAGCGCGGGCTCATCGAGCCCAGTCAGCTGTCCCAACCTCTGACTATCGGAGCGTCCCGTTGACTATCACACGGGCCTTGGATGGAAAGTTGTATACAACCACTCAAGTCCAGCCCCCCGCGGCAAACAGACAGTGGTTCCTCTGACCTGCGGGAGACGATCCTCTACAAACGCAAGGAAAGGAAAGGAGTGTCGGTGTGCAAAGAGTCCTCGCTTGGACATCGCTGTACCCAAATCATCGTCAATTGCTGCTGTAACAACGCGGCAATGACGGAAGATCGGCCATCCGTCTTCCAAAGGTTACAGCACCCGAACTCAGAAGATGAGGCACCTCCTGTTGTCTCCTGTAATTCTGCTCAAAAAGTTCCCGCCGAAGAGAGGAGGAAGAAAACGAGCGTCTCCAGTCCGAAGATATCAACCACTACAACTAAGAAACTGTCGTCTAAACGGTTGCCCTCCACTGGTGTATTCCAACACACCCGTTCAAAGATGAAATTTACCGCGATAGGAAATTTATCATCTACATCGCTGGGGGTGGAAGGAGCTGGGGGTAGCACTCCTCCGAACATCCGCAATAATCCGATGTTCCAAGGAACCGAGTTCGCACAAACAACTCTTCTATTAGGAGCAACGGACGCTGATGCCCCCGAGGACATCCGTAACTCTCAAGACAAGGCAAGCTCTGAAGCTGGGGATACCATCCCCTCCGAGTCCGAGCCCGAAGAGAACATCCCCACCTATCCTGATGACTTCTCGGTGCATGGGTACGACTTAGAGGGCACATCCTCCACCGTTCCTTCCATCACTCCTCACGTAAGGACGGTATTCATGACGGACAGCGATCAAGGTGGTTCCAGTGATCGCCAGCGCATCGACAGTCTCGAAGCCATATTACTTGCTTTGGTCAAGTCTGTAGACGAGATTAAAGCGGCCCTGCCCACTTTACAAGGAGGAGCGCCTGGTCAAACAAACACGGGCCCCGCGGTCAATATAGATTCGAACTCAGCGGCACCAAACTCGGGCAATAATCCTCCCAAAATAACAGCCCCCGCCGCGACAGATGAGACCCGAGAAGTAAAAAGAGAGGTTCAGGAGCTCCGTGCCATGTTTTATGCCCGAGAAAATGCTCAAGATCTCAGAATACGGCAACCATACCCAGCTGAGTGGAGGGATGTTCCATTCCCACCAAGATATAAGCCGTTCAACATCAACCCGTATGATGGCAAAATCTCAGCAAGTCGGTACATCACTTACTTTGAGGTCACCACTGACCATCTGCCCCATGAAGATGCGATCCTCACACGGTTATTCATTGGAGCATTGGAAGGAGTCGCCTTTGATTGGTACCGTAATCTACCGGACAACTGCATCCATTCCTTCGCCGACTTCAAGCGCATGTTCTGGGAACAATTTTATGAAGTAGGACAAGACGTCACTATGTCCACTCTCATGGACGTCGTCCAAGGAGAGAAGGAGCTAACAAGGAACTACATCGAGCGGTTCCGCCAGACCGCCATGAAGCTGCCTTCCGAAAATCCGGATTCTTCTTTGATTGAAATCTGCCAAAAGAGACTGCTTCCAACGATCAATCTCTGGATGGGCGAGAGTCAATTCAAAGATTGGAAGGCGTTCATCATCAGCGCTACAAGCGCTGAAGAACGACTGAAGAAGGCCCGCCAATTGGGGTTGCACATCTCAGAAGGAGAAAACAAGGGCAAGCGTCTCAACAACGATAATGGGGGTAACCCCTCCAACAATCGGGACAGCAAGGGAAAACAGGCTATGGTGGCCGACACGGCCCAGAAGCCCGAGCCACAGCCAGCAGACAAGCAATGGCCTCAAATCACTTACTCTTTCGAAGACGGCCATGTCAAGCCTATCTTAAACATGCTCATACAAGGAGGTAGAATTCAGCTTCCTCCACCAAGATGGGAGCCTCGGCTGGCTGATTTGGAGAATCCGAAGTTCTGCCATTACCACCGTTATGTACACCACGCTACACATGACTGCTACCAATTAAAACGGTACATCCAAAGCCTCATCGATTCGAGCGCTCTGGCCATCGACTTCGAAGAGGTAACCGTTGCAGCTAATATGGTGTCCGTACAGTTCGGCAACTTCCCTCCGACGGAGAATCAAGACGGGGTAATCCCCGTCCCTCTCGCGACAATGGAGATTACCAATCTTTCTCCGCCCCGAGAACAAGCTGCTGGTCTAGTACCTCTCACCACCTCACGAGGAGAGGTCATGTGGGTCCATCCAGACTTGGTGTCAGAAGTGACTCGGCCCACACCATCTCCCACCAACAAAAAGAGTAGAAAAATCAAGACCTGCTGCACAGTTTCAGCAGATAACGAGGAAGCTACAGCCGTCGTCACGCGGTCAGGAACGCAATCCCAACCTGTGGATGATAATCCAGTTGAAAATCATCAACCCACTGCAACTGATGCTCTGGGACCGGCTCAGCCTTCGACGACCGACAAGCCTAGGCCGAAGGAGACTCGCTTCGACAAATCTCTCCGAAAGGACGCAGCCCAAGGGCTAGAGAGGCCCTACAACTTTGACATCTTAGCACAATTGGCTAACACTCCGGCCAAATTGTCATTATATGAACTCCTGAGACTCTCCAAAGACGTTCGTATTGCATTGAGCGAAGCACTCCAAAATGCCGATGCCTATCTCGCTTAATCTAATCTCACTGGGGAGGACTCACCCATGGATCTCCAAGATAGTGCCTGCACAGGAGCAATGCCCAACATCGTCTTCACTCCGTAGGACATGCTCATCAAAACTGACCTACATGATCGCCCGCTATACTACACGGGATACATCGGCGACGTGAAGGTGGATCGGATGCACATTGATCCTGGCTCTTCCATAAGCATCATCCCGAAAGGTCTGCTACATCATCTCCGCATCCCAATGCATCGTCTAACACCTACAAACACCGCCATCAGCGGTTTCAATTCGGGCAGGAGCTACCCTATCGGGAAGATTCGTCTAAAGTGTCAGATTGGCGATCTCCAATCCGAGGTCACCTGCTACGTCATATATGCAGACACTTCTTACAACATCCTCTTGGGGCGCCCATGGATACACGATTATATGATTGTGTCTTCCACGCTACACCAGTGCTTCAAATATGTCGACAAACACGGCTTCGTGAAGACAGAGTTTGCTGATATCGATCCCTTCAAAGGGGTCGAATCTTACTACTCGGACTCCTGTCTATACAAAAAGTCGAAGAGGCACCTGGATGAAGGAGACGCACAAGCTCATACTGAGACAGCCACCGGATCAGAAGGATCCCTGACGATCCATCTCCAAGCTCACAAACCGGGCAAGTCTGCACCCCTCACCGCCACTCTGCAGAACGATGCGATCAGCCTCTCGGCGCAAGAGGAGCAGATGATAATCCGGCTGCCTAGATCCAGCCAAGTGCCGAGACCCACAACGGAGCCACTAACCATCAAGTTACCAAGAGTCAGTCAACCACAAACAGAGAAGATCAACCCCTCGGACAGGCCATTGACAATACACCTTCCCAAGAAAGGTTGTCGCTTCGATGTAAGGTCTGACTCTTCCAGCGAACCAGCCACTCCTCGCTCCATATCGAATGCCAAACTGGGGGTCGCCAGTCTGCCAATGACTCCGTTCTCTGCTCCATCAACTGGACCACTGACGATCAAGCTTCCTAGATCGTCTTCTCAGTCTTCGTTCACACAGGGGATAGCCGAAGAGGAACCTGAGCTAGCCAAGTATGTGGCCGCCCACACAAATGTCCCCTCCGCTGATGATGTAATCCCCCTAGAAAAGATACCTTACTTCATCAATAAAGGGTTATCTTTGAACTACACCGAGCTCAATAAGCTGTGTACGATGTATGCTATGGAACACGGTATAGGCGCTCACCTATACACACAGGTGACAAATGTGTACACCGCAATCCAGCTTACTCCAGTAGAAGACGCTTACCGAATACACAAAGGAGGAGATCATCCAGTCATCTTCGGCCGGACGAACAACCCTCATCCCCGTACCATAGAAGAAGACGACCTCGGGTCAGATGCCGGGAGACTGTCTCTGTATCTCTATAGCCCTCAATCCAAATATCTCATGCAGAAACAGGGGTATGATCTGGAGACTACGCCAGGATTGAACTATGGCACTGGGCGACGATTACCTGTGAAGCCGCCAGTCCCGGCGGGCAAACCATGGAACTACTATAACAAAACTCGATGCGGGTTAGGGTATGTAACGCCTACTACGACCCCGGAAAGTTCAGATGAAGAATGCGACTGGTAGTCGCATTCAACCGGATCACCAACTTCCGACTCAGATACCAGCATCGGGGATGTATTCAGACAAGTCATGTCAGTCAATATGGCGTTCGCCGACGCTTACGAAGAAGACGAAGACATCCCCGAAATCCTCGAGCTAGAGCCATGGGCCCAGCAATTAGACGCACAATGGGAAAAGCGGTTCGAACTGAGAGAACCCCCTACTGAAGATGAGGTCATACAAGTGGATCTCGGCAGCGAATCTTCTCTAAAACCGATCTTCATCAGTAAAAGCCTCACCGATGAAGAACGGGAGTCGCTGTTAGACCTTGTCAGAGATTACATTGATGTGTTCGCCTGGAGCTATGAAGACATGCCAGGGATAAATCCTGACATCGCTTTTCACAAACTTAACATTCGACCAGACGCGAAGCCGGTCAAGCAACAGCAGCGACGCTTCCGTCCAGGCATCATGGACACAATCGAAGCTGAAGTCAACAAATTGATAGCCAGCAGTTTCATTCGTGAGGAGCAACATCCTGAATGGGTCGCCAATATAGTACCCGTCCTCAAGAAGAATGGGAAGATTCGAATCTGCATCGACTTCCGCAACCTAAACGAGGCATGCCCCAAAGATGAATTTCCCCTTCCTATTACAGACATCATGATCGACAACACCTGTGGCTTCAAATGCATGTCATTCATGGACGGCTTCTCGGGGTACAACCAAATCAAAATGTCTCCTGACGACGAAAAGCATACGTCATTCCGAACACAGATTGGCACGTACTGCTACACAGTCATGCCTTTTGGTTTAAAGAATGCTGGCACCACATACCAAAGAGCTATGAGCATCATCTTCAGTGACCACTTACGCAAGACGGTGGAGTGCTATGTTGATGATATAGCCGTCAAGAGCCGTAGCAAAGGAGACCATCTGCAGGATCTAAGGACGGTATTCGACCTAATGCGAACGCACAATTTGAAAATGAACCCTACAAAGTCCTTTCTGGGCGTATCCAGCGGGAAGTTCTTAGGCTTCATCATCACTGCAAAGGGTATCCATGTAGACCCTGAAAAGACAAAAGCAATCATGGAGATGGGTCCCCCGAGAAATCTCCACGAACTCAGAGGCCTTCAAGGGAGATTAGCTTACATCAGAAGGTTCATTTCCAACCTCTCCGGGCGATGCCGACCATTCACGCATCTCATAAAGAAAGGAGTCTCATTCGTATGGGACGAGGAATGCCAGCAGGCTTTCGATAGCATCAAAAAATATCTGTCAAATCCTCCGGTCTTGGTGGCCCCAGTCCCTGGAAAACCATTCCTGCTCTATGTACGAGCAATGGAACACTCCCTCGGTGCTCTGCTGGCACAGAATAACGATGCAGGCCATGAACAGGCCATATATTACCTCAGCCGAATGATGATTGGACCAGAGCACCGATACACCGCTGTGGAGAAGGAATGCCTCGCTCTGGTGTTCGCCATTCAGAAAACGCGGCACTATATCATCGGACAAACGATACATGTGATCTCACGAGTTAACCCTCTCAGGGTCCTCATGACTAAACCAGGGGCACTCAGCTCTCGCCTCGCTACATGGGCAATACTGCTGTCCCCTTATCATATGATCTTCGTCCCCCAAAAGGCAGTCAAAGGTCAAGCCCTGGCAGATTTCTTGGCAGCCCACCCAGGCTCGGAGTCCTCTAGAATATACGAAGAGATCCCA
Organism: Iris pallida; assembly: GCA_029216955.1. Classification (NCBI taxonomy): domain Eukaryota; kingdom Viridiplantae; phylum Streptophyta; class Magnoliopsida; order Asparagales; family Iridaceae; genus Iris; species Iris pallida. The sequence continues at coordinate 12,803,118 of JANAVB010018399.1, forward strand.
GATGAGGTCGCCGACTCGCATACAACCTCCTACGAAAATATATGGCAAATGTTCTTCGACGGCGCTTCGAGGACCGGACCTAAAGGCAATATAGTCGTCGGAGTCGGAGTAGTACTAATCTCTCCTTCCGGATTGGTGATTAACCGCGCTTATTCCCTCACTGAACCCTGCTCTAACAATATGGCCGAGTACAATGCTCTGGTCATTGGCCTCCAACTTGCAAGAGAGCTGGGGATAGAATACCTTGAAGCATACGGCGATTCCTAACTAATCGTCAATCAGATCCGGGATTCGTACAAGGTACGCCATGAAGACATGATCCCTTATCATCAAATAGCGATTAATATCATCTCGGCATTTGAGAGGTTCTTCATCGAGCACGTCCCCAGACTCCGAAATATAGAAGCCGAAGCCCTAGCTGGTCTCGCCGCTTCCCTAGCAGTTCCGAATTATGATCGGCAATCAGTGGAAGTGATAGGCCATGAACTGGTCTGTCCCAAAAACAATGTGCAATTCGTCGCAAGTTATTCCGCACAGACGATCGATGATGCCCCAGATTGGAGACAACCATTCATCGACTTCGTCGTCTACGATATCCTGCCTGAGAACCCAAAGGAAGCTACTTCCATCAGAAGGCGTTCCCTCAGATTTTTCTACGATACAGAGACGAAAATGCTGTATCGCCGCTCCTACGACGAATTACTGCTTTGGTGTCTGTCAAACGCAGAAGCCAAAGAAGCCGTACGAGAAGCCCATGATGGTGTTTGCAGGGCCCACCAGCCCGGCCCGAAACTACAAGACCGCCTTCGCCGAATGGGCTACTATTGGCCCACAATGGTGGCAGACGCGATAGATTATGCTAGAAAGTGCAAAGCTTGCCAAGTCCACGCAGACTTCATCTACCAACCATCTGAATTTTTACATCCGACAGTGGCGTCCTGGCCATTCGAAGCATGGGGAATGGATATTATTGGTCCAATCACCCCACCTTCCTCCCGAGGACATCGCTTCATACTTGCGATCACTGATTACTTCTCTAAATGGGCGGAAGCTGTCCCACTCACAGAAGTCAAGACTTCAAACGTGATCAGCTTCCTTAAACACCACGTCATCTATCGATTTGGACTGCCCCGAAGGATCATCCATGATAATGGTCTGCAGTTTACAAGCCACGCATTCTATCGGTTTTGCGATAAGCACCGTATTCAGAATATCGCCTCGACGCCGTACAACCCGGCAGCAAATGGGTTAGCAGAGGCGTTCAACAAAACAATCATCAAACTGCTCAAGAAGTTCGTCTCCTCCAACAAGCACGACTGGAACGAGAAGCTCGACGAGTGCTTATGGGCTTATCGCACCACGGTCCGAACAGCCACCGAAAATACGCCATTCTCCCTGGTATACGGGAGTGAGGCAGTACTCCCCTTGGAGACACAGATCCCCTCACTACGTGTCGCCCTCACCCATCAATTGACAACCGATGATAACTACCGACGTCGACTGCAAGAGTTAGAGGCCTTAGATGAAAAGCGCCTCCTAGCTCAGCAAAGGATCGAGCTATACCAAGCACGCATCTCAGGAGCCTTCAACAAGAAGGTCAAAATCAGAATATTCCAGGTAGGCGATCTCGTCTTGGCAGTCCGGAGGCCAATGGTCATGACTCACAAGACCGCCGACAAATTCCAGCCAAAGTGGGAGGGTCCGTTTATCATTGAGACAGTATTCTCCAACGGTGCTTACCGCCTTGCAAAGCAAAACGGAGACTTGCTCATGCTGCCCGTCAACGGCAAGTTCCTAAAGAAATATTATGTCTAAACGATATTCGCTACAAAGTCCTTGAGTCATGTACCCGCTGGTACCACTGAACTCACACCCTCAGCATTTCAGATTATCGAGTCATGTACCGGCTGGTACCACTGAACTCACACCCACAACATTTCAAAATCATCGAGTCATGTACCTGCTGGTGTCCCTGAACTCACCCCTACATCCCCTTTAGATTATCGAGTCATGTACCCGCTGGTGCCGCTGGACTCCCACTTTCTCAATATGTTAATTTACCGAGTTATGTACCCGCTGGTGCCTCTGAACTCACATTTCGGTCACTCTTTCAGATAGTAAGTCACGTATGATTATACCTCTGAACTTTCTTCCTGGAAGAGATCCTCCCTCATGATCCAATACCCACACTCCCAGTGCACAAAAAGGGTAATCGATCCACAAATTTCTGAAAACGGACATGTCCTCATTACCTCTGAATCGTTTTTACTTCCACCAAAAACAAACCGCCCCTCACATAGAACCTCCACGTTCTCCTACCTCTGAGTCGTTCTATGTACTTCCTCTTCATTGAGCCCACTCCTGCCTTGTCATCATTACCTCTGAGTGGGAAGGCTCCGTCGAAGAACCCTTCATGCTTGTAATGTCCACATTATCTCTGAGCAAGTATGTCGGTCTCCTTTCGACCTATTATCTGTACCCACAACCGGAGTACGACAAGGATAATAGGTCCACAAATGTCCGCTGTTGACCACGAATATCTCCCGTGAAACCTCCCCTGCCATGTCCTCACTACCTCTGAGCATGAAGGTTCCACGGTAAAACCCTCATGCTTGCCATGTCCTCATGACCTCTGAGCAAATATGTTGGTTTTCCTTTCACCCTATTATCTGTATCCCGAACCAGGGTACGCCAAGGATAATAGGTCCACAAATATTCCTTTGCTGAGCTTCTTAGCATAAATCCACTACCCCACCATGCCCCGGGAGCCCAGCTGCTTTACGGCATTCCTTTTTTTGTTAAGCACCGAGAACATCCATGACCACTTTGCCCCGGCTGTTCCGGACATCCTGTCCAAACTTGTTATCCGTACCTAAAACCTAGGTACGCCTAGGATAACAGGTCCACAAATAAATCCCCCATGCAACTCAAATTCAGACGAGCTTATAGACTCATGCGGTTCAAATTAAGCACGCCTACGAAGCCAGACCCACGCGAGCTGACGCGGATACAAGAAAGCGAGCTTATGCGGTTCGAAAGTGAGCGACGCTTATGCGGCCCAAATTAAAAACGCATATGCGGCTCAGATCGAGTATAAACAAGCTCATGCGACCCCAATGGGGGAAGTGCTTATGCGGTCACATCGATAAGCCTCGTACATACGGCTTGTGCATAAAGTATGCAGCAGAGCCATGGCAACAGTTAGGGTTTTCAAACGACCCTTACCAGCAATAGGCGGGTGGACGTCAGGGTGAAAAGCAGGCGCGCCAGTCGGCGGAGGAGCCGCCACGTTCGCCGCCGCAGTCGATGAAGACGCGGCCTTCTTGCCCTTCGCAGCCGCAGAGGATGATGCGACCTTCTTGCCCGCAGCAGCAGCAGCCTTCTTGGGAGCCATTGTCGATCGATAAAGGGAGAAGACGAAGAGCAAAGTCTGCAACAGGGGATTTGAGCAAAGAAAGAAGGTAAAGAAACCCAAGGGGACTAAAAGACTCTTATTTATAGGCGAAAGAGACCCATAAAACGAACAAACGTCTTGGATGACGCCTCGGATTATGCGCCGCTCCAAATAATAAAGGCAAAAATGCTTCGGTCAAGGCATAACCGACCCTTGGGATCCTCCCCCAAAAGACGGCGTTAAATCAAGACGAATCAAGAGCATTTAATGAAGATTTGCACACGTAGTCAGGACACGTGGCAAAGAGCCTATGCGGACAGATGAATCTATGCAGCTGGGATACTTATGCGGCATGAACGGGACCATGCTTCTTATTCAAAGTGTTTTAATTTTGCAAATTAAAAACTTTGAAGGGGGTCCTGTAGAAGCATGGAAAATATCAGAATAATGGTCCATACGGCTCCGGATACGAAGCCCATGCGGCTCATATGGGAGCTGTCTTATACAGTTCAAAGGAAGACTCTCTGTCTCATGCGGCTCGAGAGTATATGCGGTTCAGCAGGAATATGCGGCTCGATCCATGCCACGTGTTTCCCTGTGATCCTTCCCTACAGCTGGCCCTTTGAATAGTGGCCTCATTTAATGCTCTGACACGATTTGACGACTGTGGCAGCTCTGGCATAAAGTGTCATAATGGCTCTGCCATAATGACAGACGCTTCGGAAAAAGAAGAAGATCTCTGACCCAATCCGTCAGAAATCCTAGGTTGCCACATGGCAAATCTCATGCGGCTTAAAGAGAGAACAGCTTCATGCGGCTCACTGAGAAGTCATCCTATATGACTAGCAGAAATCAGCCATATGCGGCCCACTGAGAGCTCAGCCCCTGCGGCTCAATACAATGCTAGCTCATGCGGCTCGTAAAGACTATGCATATACGGCTCATTGAGAGTTCGTTCCCTGCGGTTCGATGAAGCATTGTCCTATGCAGCTCACGAAGAGTATCTCCCTGCGGTTTAAGTGTTGCCCATCCTATGCGGCTCTGGCAGGACCCACAATCAAAACACGTGGCATCGGATCAATCAACGATTTAATCGAATCTCAACAAATATATTTGACATCATCATCATAATTACTGAGATCAAGGCATATCATTTATCATCAAGCCAACGGGACACGTGGCGAGCAATCGGATATTGGTAGAATCCATCATGGAGATTTAAAGCAGTTAACATTAATTGCTCACAAGATTCGGTGCTATCCTCATTAATGGCCGAGATTCATTGTAATCAGGATCAAGGGTTCAGATAGATTGAAGGAGCGCCGACATTCCAAACAAATGATCATTAGCAAACCCTAATGATCATACCCCACTCTTATAAAAAGCCAGCATCATTTCTTTGCACAAGGACCGGCAACAAAAAGAATAAAAATATACAGAGTCAGAGAGAGAATACACAGAGAGAGAGAAAGAAGCTAAGAGAGCAACAGAGGAGCAAAAAGAGCACTTCTTCGTCAACGCCAACCATCTTTTCACAAGGAGCCAAGGCTGCATACCGATCGTCCAAGGAGTAAGGCAGGGCTGCCGTCGCCTTCCCGAGCCTCTATCGTCACCCCCTAGAATCTAAAATAAACAATTGTACTTAGATTGCTGTACCTAGGTTTTCGTCCCTAGGCTTTCTTTGTACAAGCGAGTTTGTATTGTGAGTCTAAGTTCAGTCCTCCGATAATTGTTCTGTACTTTTACAATCAATGGCAAACAGACCCGGTTTGGCCAATTCAGTCCGAACAGGGCTCGAACAAAATTTAAGCCCAAGTAGACATGTGGTGTGATCAATGACGACCATAGATGCATATTTTATGGGTATAAAGTATTTTTTAATTTATTTTAAGGTCTGGAAGAATATTTTTAAAATATTAATTAGTGGTACAAAAATTTACGTTTTTATTATTTAATAATGTGTTACAAAAATGGTACATTTTTCTGGGCCCAAATGAGGGTGTGTGGTAAAGTTCACACGTTTGGAATTTTTTTTATTTTATTATTACTAAAGTTATTTTGTGAAAATTAAATAGACATTTTATTATTGTTGATATTATTTGATATTATGTGATATTATTATCGTTGCCTTTTATGGCAATTTAAAATTTGTGTATATATGTAAAATTATATTTTAGATGCATTATATATATAGTTAGATAATATTAAACTTTTATTTCAAATTAGTGGAGATTTAATAAACATTTAAATATTATTATTATTTAAGTTGATTATATGCTCAAATATATTAAATAAATTGGATAGTTGACTTTTAAATGGTATTTGATTTTTTAAATAGATTTTTGGTATATTTATCGTTATGTACATATATATATATATATATATATATATATATATATATATATATATATATATATAATAAAGTTACAAGCTAAGATTTAAAAAGTTTTTAAAAAAAAAGGAAACAATGGAGTAGCCGGCCAATGTGGTGGGACCGACCACCCCAAAACAATTTGCAAGGAGCTGTGCTCCTTTGTTGCGCCCAAGAAGTGGCCCTTATTTTTTTCAAAGCAGTAGCAGCAGCATATTGGTTGGTGGCCGACCACCTAGTATATATATGTATACATACATATATACATAGATATATATGTTATTAAAAACCTAAAAATTCAAACCTTCTTCCTCTCCTCCTTCCTCCTCCCCACTCCACGGCGAAGCTCGGGCGCACCATGGTGAAGCCGTGCTCGCGAAGAAGACAAAGGAACCATCAACAACAACAGCAGCAGATTCCCACTTTAAGGTATCCCACTTCCCCGTTTGATTTCTCTTTCGATTCTAGTCCGTTTTTCGATCCGTAAATTCGTGTAGGAAGCCCACATGACCCTCTTCGAGATCCCCCAGGTGGATTTTGACATGGCCATCCAACTTGCTCGAAAAATCATGGCGAAGTTGGAGAAAAACCACTTTTCTGAATATTAAAAACCGTTTTGAAATATCAACTTGTCGGCCATTTTTCTCGCTGTCCATTAAACTTTCATAGAAACTAATTGAAGGCAGTTAAAGACAACATAACCGAGATTGTGACGCACCTTTTGGATTCACTTTTCATCTAGTGTGTCAAAAGTTACGCGTAGTTAAAGTTCTCAAAAATATGTAAAATTCTGTTTTCAAAAAAATAGAAAAATACCCCGTACGAGGTACGTCCCGACAAACCGGGCGACCCCGTCGCAAACCGAGAGTGCCGAAAGGTCTATATCGACTTTGCGGACGTGCGGAATTTGACGGAATTCAAATTGGTTGCGTGTGCGCGACGAACTTGACCCGTATCCGTCAAATTTTTCCGTATCGGGCTTTTCGGAATTTCCCAATTACTTTGTGCACATTCATCAAATTGCGACGAAACTTGTGCCATTGGACTCAAAATATTTTATGGTCCTGTGAGCCAAGTTTGGTCCGATTCTGAGACCGCTGATCGGGAAGCTATTTTGGCGGGCCCACAATCCCACTCAACGGGCGATTTTGTGTACAGTCCACCGGAATCCAAAATTAGACATACCGTTGGGTTCGTCTCATCAAAACAAATATGTAAACATGTAGTTTGACGACTTTAGAGACCATAGGTTCCGGTACACATTTCGGTGCAAAGCGGGTCCAACGGCGGACATCGTTTTGACCCGAAATTACGATTTTGCCCCTGTTCCAAAATTTAACTTTTGGACAGGCATTTCCTAGGCATATCTTTTATTCCAAACTCGTTCGTGATGCTTGTTGCAGCATCCGGAGTCATCTGTGGGATTTGGCTTTCTTGCTTTGTTATTTTGCCGGTTCGAGCTACTGGATTATTCCCTTTTGCACATAACCTCCGGCAAGATACCTTGCCATTATACTATTTATATTCACTTTACATTTTATTATATCTCACTGTTCATTTATTTCCAGTTCTTACCGTTCCTGATTTACTATCTGTTCAGTGATATTAGATATACTTTATTATTATCCTTTGACTGCATATGGACTTAGAGTTAAGAGACTACCGTCAGTAGTGTATCACATATACCTTGACACAGTTGTACCACGAGGATGTGTGAGATATGTAGCATGTAGAGGTTCTTGTGTGTGGGCTGATCACCCATGTGCATGCGTTAGGGCTAACTACTAATAGAGGCATGTTAGGAGACTTAGCAGTTAGTAGAGGTATATGAGACATGGATGTGACTCTGTTAGGCATTGGGTGGGAAGAACAGTTCCTTAACGTATGGGCCAAGCATGCACTTCCCTATTGCCGGTTATCTCCGTGGGAGATACGGTCCTGGATCCCGATACCGATTTACTGCTGGCCTCTGACATTCGATGAATGTTATGCTTTGAGGTCTCTGGTATCCTGATGGGCCATACCTGAGATTACTGCTACTGAGCCAGAGTGCCCATGCGTTGGAGGTTTGTTCTTAACTGCATAAACACTGTAGTACGGTTAGATTACCTTATTGTCGTCTTGTCACTTATTTCGGTTTGTGACATATTATATATTCAGTTTATTATGGCATGTTTATTGTATCTTGTTACATCCCTCTGAGGACCTGGTTATCCCTCCAGGTGTGTGCTTCTATGATTTTGCAGGTGTTCTAGCCAAGGCCGTGATCTTCTCCATTCTTTCGAAGACGATTGCGCTTGGTTTGTCTCGTTATTTTACCGATCACTTCTTGTACATTTTATTTGAGATAGTTGTTAGTGGACTTTGTCTCCGCCCAACGATTGTATACATGACAAATTCAAAGTTGCTTTTATATCATTTATTTATTTACTGGATGAGATTTAGTTATTATGGTTCTAGTACATTTTACAGCTTATGTATACATACAAGGTTGCCATATATTGGAGTGTACTTCGTATGTATACAGCTGGCATGTCGATATACCTAGTCCTACGTATTTTGGGACTGGGGCGTTACACGCTCCATAGCGGAGATTATAGTCTTAGGAAGACTAAAAGAAACATGAAAGTGAAGATGATAAATCACTGAGAGTTCCAGGTAGGCAATCTCATCCGTGGTAGTATTCTTAGGAAGGATAGTGGAGAACACCATGCGATGGAGATCATAGAAGTAGTTGTTCATATGTCTAGGGCGAAGAGTGCCATGGGGTCGAGGATTCGGTTCACAGAGAAAATCACGAAAGGAATCAAAAGTTGTCCCCTCGGGAAACTCAACAGAGATGATTTCGATAAGTGCCTCCCCATCATTGGGTACATGGAGAATGATTGCTAAATCATCAGCATCAAACTCGATGTCGACTCCACCAACTTTTGATTTCATCGTGCCCTTTGTGACCGAGAAATTACAATAGAACATGTGAATGGCATTGGTATAAACGGGGAAAGTGGATTGAACTAACTATAGCAAATGATGGTATGTGAATACACTAGAGTAATCAGGAAACAACGTGAAGTTGATAGGAGCACCCGGACAGATTTTTCTTTTATGAAAGTCCGTGAACCAAGAGTCCGAAGTTTCTTAGGAAACAAAAATAAATTCCTCGAAGAAATCTCCCTCGGGTCTCGAAGGAGTGTAAAGAGAAAACGAGGTCGCCTCATGAGGAGTCGAGGACGAACCTTCATCAACTTTCCTCTTCTTTTGAGAAGAAATAGGTTGTTTGGGAGCCATATGAAAATTGAACGGAAAGAAAAGAGAGAGATATATCAAAATTGATGGTAGACAGTGGAAGAGAACCTCGAGAGGGCTACGAATCCAAAGTCTGAAGGCTTGAAGAGCTTGGATGAGGGAGAACTTGGAGGTTAGGCTTAGGATTTCGGTATAGTTTTGGAGGTGCTGTGAGGAAGAAGATGATGTAAAAGAGGGTTAAATAGAAGGGGGCTCGGCTCTCCAGCTTCTGTTTGAAATCCCCCAGACCGAGTTTGGTCCGAGTTCAGCCAGAACTCTGACTAAGTTCGGTCTCTAGGGTTTCAAGGCAGTTGTTGGAAACAATATGATAGTTCTTAACATAAATACGAAAATGAATTAGAATTAATTGTGTTGAAGAAAATAATTTAATATCTATTAATCATAAATACTTCGGATTAGCTGTAGGGGCGGATCCCAGCTAGCAGTAGTCCGAAGACTAGTACACTGTGTCGCTTTAGGTTATTTACACCTGTGTGACAGAAGGTCCCTTTCGGCTTATAACTAAAATAAATTTAGCAAATTCATGTTCATTAAATAATAATATTATATTATATTACCTCAACATCCAGAATTTCTAATTCTCTTCATATAAAGTTAAAACAATCTTCAGCCAAAGACTTTGTGAAGATGTCAGCTAGTTGATGTTCAGTATCAACAAATTCTAAAACAATATCACCTTGTAAAATATGGTCTCTCAAAAAGTGATGTCTAATTTCTATGTGTTTAGTGCATGAATGAAATATGGGATTCTTAGTGAGATTAATAGAGCTAGTGTTATCACAGTCGATGGGAATATGATGAAAGGATAATTGAAAGTCTTCCAGAGTTTGTTTCATCCATAAAATTTGTGCACAACAACGTCCTGCAGCTATATACTCAGCTTCAGTAGTTGATAATGCAACTGAATTTTGTTTCTTAGAAAACCAGGAGACTAATGACTTTTCTAGGAAATGACATGTACAGCTGGTACTTTTACGACTGACCTTGTATCCAGTAAAATCTGTGTCCGAGTAACCTATCAGGTTAAACGAATCAGTTTTGGGATACTAAAAACCGGTTGTCAAAGTTCGTTTAAGGTATCATAAGATACGCTTAACAACACTTACATGTGATTCTTTAGGACAAGCCTGATATCTAGCACATAAGCATACCGCAAACATAATATCTATACGACTAGCAGTTAAGTATAGTAAACTACCATTCATACCTTTGTACTTACGTATGTCGGCTGGTGTACCGCTTTTATCTCTATCAAGCTTTGTAGACGTTGCCATTGGAGTGCCAATAGGTTTGACATTTTCCATATCAAATTTTTTTACCAAGTCTTTTGTATATTTGGCTTGATTAATAAAAATCCCTTGTCAAGTCTGCTTAATTTGCAGTCCAAGAAAGAATGTTAATTCTTCCATCATGCTCATTTCGAATTCACTCTGCATACACTTAGCAAACTCGTTACATAGCATCTCATTAGTAGCTCCAAAGATTATTTCATCTACATATATATGTACTAGTAAAACATTTTTGTCCAAAGATATTATAAACAAAGTTGAATCAACCTTCCCTTTTGAAAAACTATGTTCAAGTAGGAAAGAACTAAGATGCTCATACCATATACGGGGTGCTTGTTTGAGACCGTAGAGAGCTTTTTAAAGCATGAATACGTGATTAGGAAATTTGAAATCTTCAAAGCCTGGAGGTTGTTTTACGAAAACTTCTTCTTTTGTAGAACCATTTAAAAAAGCACTTTTTAACATCCATTTGAAAAAGTTTGAAACCATGAAAACTTGCAAAAGCACAAAGCATACGAATGAAATCTAATCTAGCAACTGGAGCATATGTCTCGTCATAGTCAATGCCTTCTTCTTGATTATAGTCTTAAGCTACTAGACGTGCTTTGTTGCGTGTGACTGAGCCATTCTTATCTAACTTATTTTAGAACACCCACTTAGTACCAATGATCGGATGATCAATAGGTCTAGGAACAAGTTCCTAAACTTGATTCCGTTCAAATTGGTTAAGTTCCTCTTGCATAGCAAAAATCCAAAATTTATCAGAAAAAGCTTCTAAAACATTCTTAGGTTCAATTTTGGAAATAAATGCAACATTTGCTATTACCAACTGTCTTGAGCTGGAACGAGTGCTTACGCCTTTTGACACAACACCGATTACCAGGTCATCGGGATGGTCTGGTGTAAATCGCATACGTTTCGGCAGACTTTCCAGATAAGACATAGAAGTATCTTCTGTTGTGGGAATTTCTTCTTCATTGTCAATATCGTATTATCTTTTGACATTTAGCTCATCGAACTTGACATTGATTGATTCTTCAACAATAAGTGATTTTTTATTGAATACTCTGTATCCTTTGCTTTTTGTCGTATATCCCAAGAAAATTCCTTCATCAGCTTTTTTATCACAATTTTTCAAGTTGTCTTTTGTATTTAGAATATAACATCTGCATCCAAAGACCTTGAAATAGCTGATATTAGGAGTTTTATTAAACCATAATTCATAAGGAGTCTTTTTAGAGATAGGTCTAATAAGAACTCTACTCAATACATGGCATACTGTATAGACAGCTTCTGCTCAAAAGTATTTAGGAAGATTGTACTGATTAAGCATAACTCTGGCCATATCATCGAGAGTTCTGTTCTTCCTTTCTACATCTCCATTCTGCTGAGGAGTTCAGGGGCAAGAGAATTCATTAGATAATCCATTTGAATTACAGTAAGACTTGAATTCATGGTTATTTAACTCTCCTCCATGATCACTTCGAACACGAGTAATCATGAATTCTTTCACGTTTTGTACCTTCTTAAGAAAGATACAAACTCGAAAAAGGCCTCATTCTTATTTGTAAGAAAATAAACCCAAGTATATCGTAAATAGTCATCGACTATCATGTAAGCATAAAGTTTTCCGCCAAGACTGGCGACTCTACTTGGTCCAAACAAGTCCATATAAATTAATTGCAGGGGTCTAGAGGTACTTGCAGTGTTTATTGATTTGAAAGATGATCTAAATGCCTTATTCTTCTCACAATCAGCACAAATCATATCTTTCTTGAAACTTATTTCAGGTAAGCCTCTTACCAATTTCTTGGGGGACGATCTTGCAATCGTGTCCATGTTTGTATGACCAAGACGTATATGCCAAATCCATCTTTCGTCTTGTGTTGTAAACAGACACTTTTCGGTATTGTTAGTCTTTTCTGACAAATATAAAACATATATGTTATCCTCTCTTATTCCCTCAAAATAAATTATTCCATAGGTTTTATCATATACAAAACATTTATTTTTAATAAAATTTATTCCATAACCTTGATCAGCTAATTGACTGATACTCAACAAGTTATGTTTCAATTATGTTACTAAGCAAACATTTTTAATAATAGGAGAGGGAGAGATACCTATGTCACCAATGCCAATGATATTACCTTTAAGATTGTTTCCAAAGGAGACATGGCCTTCTTTCTTTATCGATAGAGTTGCAAACAATTTGTCGTCACCTTTCATATGCCTGGAGCAACCACTATCGAGTATCCACTTGCTTTTAGTGGGAGGAGGAAGGTCCACCTACAATACAAGTTGAAGATGTAACCTTTGGTACCCACTTTCTTGAGGGTCCTGATGTGTTAGCTTTTAGAACCCATTTATACACATTCATATCTACTAGCTTTATAATCTTATACTGTGGTGACACATGTCCTTTTAATCCACAATAATGACATGTAGCAAAAGTGTTAGTGCTAGTTTTGTTTGAAAAATATGCTTTTGAGTTTTTGAAAAAGTGTGTGTACTCATGTTGTGTGGAAACATGTATATATAAGCATGATTTCTAATATTACCAGTCGTGTTGTTAGTGTGGTGCTTGTGTTTAGCCTTCTGACTAGTGTTTATCTGAGCAATTGGTCTAGCGACTTATTTGCCAAGTTTTATCTCTAACTTTTTAGAGTTATAATTGGCTTCATTTAATTTGGCCGTGAGTGCATCTACTCTTTAAATAACAATGTTATACTTCTTCTTCTCTAGTTCATAGAGATCGTTAAGTTTTGCATTTTCTTAATTTGCTTTTTCAAGATTTTCAAGAGAATCATGCAGACTCAGCCTTAAAGAAGTAATCTTATTGGTGTCAATAGAAGAATCGTTAATATCTTCTAAAATCCTAGATTGCTTCAAAAATTCAGACTATACAAATTTTAGCTCTTTCTTAGCATTTTTGTGCATGTCTATCATTTTCTTCTGATCGGCCAATAGATCAGAGAAAGCCTCACATAATTCATCAAAAGTAAATTCATCATAGAGAGGGTTAGTTATTACCTTAGCATATGTAGCCATGAAGCATAGGTTTCCTGAGCTCTGAGAATTGTCTTCTTCTTCAGAGTTACTAGCCTCGCTTTCACACCAGATACTAGTGTTTGTATAGTTTTTGGTTGTTGACCTTCTCTTGTTTGTTTGATCATATTTGCTTGTTTGATCGTGTCTGCTTCCTTTTCTTATAACAGGGCAATCCTTCTTTATGTGACCTGTTCTTTTGCAGCTAAAACAGATCGGTTCTTTGTCATCTTTGAAGTCCTTCTTCTTCTTCTTTGACTTCTCGTGTCTGAGGAATCTTTTGAAGTTCCTTGTTATCAGGGCCATTTGCTCGTTGTCCGAGTCATCTGATTCACTCTCGTCGTCAGAGATTGTTTTGTGATTTGTCTTGAATGCTATTGTCTTCTCTTTCGGATGTTGATCTTCGAAATCCTGATGGTCTAACTCATGTGTCATAAGCTTTCCAGTCAGGGTTTCAAGACTCATTGTCAAGAGATCATTTCCTTCTATAATTGTCGTTGTTTTTGGATTCCAGCTTTTTAGTAGTCCACGAAGAATCTTCCGAATCTTTTCATGATCATTGTAATCTTTACCAAGGGAAGCTAGAGGATTAACAATATCTAAAAATCTAGTAAACATAGCAGTAATAGTCTCATTAGGCTTCATTTTGAATGCCTTATATTCTTGTGTAAGTCGTGAGATTTTGGATTCCTTCACTTGTGAAGTACCTTCATAGTAACCTCAAGAAGTTTCCAAACCTTGTTGGATGTGGCACATGTAGAGACTCTATTGAACTCAGTTTTATCAATAGCACAGAATAAAGCATTAATGGCTTTTGCATCAAGAGTAACTTGTTTCTTTTTATTGTCGGTGTATCTATCAAATGGTTTGTCAACTAGAGCACCATCTATCGTAATAGGTAGAGGTTTCTTATAACCATTGACGATAATCGACCATAAATTAAAATCAAGTGACTTGAGGAAAAAGTTCATCCGTGTCTTCCAGTACGTATAATTTGTGCCATCAAATAAAGGTGGCCTATTGGTTGACTGACCTTCACCGTTGCTTGAAAATACGGATGCCATATCTCAAGGAGTGTTAATTCTGTTGATAAATACCTACTTTGATACTACTTGTAGGAACAATGGCACCTCTGGATGGGGGTGAATAGAGTGCAGTGGAGAATAGTTTACAATTTAAAAATTTAACTCTAAGCAGGTGAAACAAAAAATTTACAATTTAAAAATTTAAAAAAAAATATATATATATATATATAAATATATATATATATATATATATATATATATATATATATATATATATATATATATAATTGCAAGTAAGTCAGTAAAATTAGGGAAAGAAAACAATACGTAAAGACAACATGTTTATACTGGTTTCCCTCTGTGAGGACTAGTCCAGTCTCGAGTACTCAACCCGATGTTTGAATCCACTATTTGAAATAGAGATTACACCATGTATTTTGCTTCAAAGAACATGCCAACTTCACTACCGTCGTGTTTTTATCCGAAGCCCACGAACAAACTTCAACACCTTTCTGAAGAAAGCTTTTATACGACAAGCTTGTACAACTCGAAACTCCTACTCGAAAACCACCATCACTTAGAAGAATTGAGTTGACTTGGAGATTTGAAGATTAAAGCTTTGGGAATGGAATAGAAAGTTTAGGAATAGATAGAGAAGATGAAGATTGAATCTGTGTTTAGAAATAAAATTTTCTTCTCTATTCATAGGTTTTTCTAGGACAGAGTTCGGGTAGAACTCGGTACCCTAACATTCAAAAATTCAAACGTTGGAGATCCACAAGAATAGGCAAAGCTTCTGACCAGAAGTGAATTCTGCTGACCGAGTTAGGGCAGAACTCTGGCCGAGTTCGGTTAGCCTAATTCCAGGGCTGTTTTGGTTTTTGGATCTAGTTTGGTTTAGGATCAAATCAAGAATGGGTTTGATTTAGGATAGACTTCTAATTGCCAGTGATCCCGATTCACAAATAATCTAGACTCAATAAATAGAAAAATAAATAATAAAATGTCAGAGACGATGCAATCTGTATTCTTCGTTTCTTTTCATATCGAGATCGAAGTTTTAAGACACTTATCAAAATTGGTTTGACTATGGCTAAATGTGCCAACACCCCCAACGATGTTCGGAATGATGAATGCTTTTCAGTAGCTAGTTTAATTTGGTTGTAGCCCGAAAACCCATCCATGAAGGACATACATTCAAAGTCGTAAATGTTATCAATCATAATATCTGTGATTGGAAGGGGAAATTTTGTCCCTTGGACAAGCTTGATTAAGGTCCAAATAATCAATGCATACTCGAATCTTCCTATTTTTCTTCATGATCGGGACAATATTAGCAACACAATCAGGATATTGTTCTTCTCGATAAAAGATACTGTCGATAAGATTTTTTTACCTCGGTAACAATAGCTTCTATCATATCTGGCGGAACCACTATTGTTGTTGTTTCACAGGTTTGGCATTAGGGAGTATGGGGAATATGACCGTACACGAGTATGATGTTGAATTCAGTTATTTCAGTAGGTTCGGTACCATTCTGATTCCAAACGAAGTGGAGAAGGCGCGAAGGTTTTATCAAGGATTGACGAAGGATATTCAGAGGTATACTACAGCATAGTCCAGAGTTTCATACGCCGAGGTGTTAGCAGAAGACCATCTCCAGGAGGCTATCAACAAAGACCCAGACCCAGTGTTTCCGAAGCGCCCTACTACCGCAGTAGCACCAACCAAAGAGAAGCAAGGAGGACCCATCTAACAACTAGGAGGACTTCATCAGTAGGGAGTCACCCCGTATCAAGCATAGGAACTCACAACTTGTCACTACTGTGACAAGAAGGGGCATGTTCAGAAAGATTGCAGAAGAAGACTAGGTTAGTGTCTGATATGTGGATCTGATCAACACCGAGCCAAGGAGTGTCCACAGCATCGGGATAGAGGATTGTAAATACTATAGTGACTAGTACCTCAAGGACCTAGGCTACCTGTTATAACAATTGAAGCACCACTATCCCCAAAACCAGAAGGCCACCTAAAAGGATCACCCTTGCCACCATAGGAGTCCCAGTTCTAGAGAGCTGTACAGTAGGAAGGAGCACATATGCATAGTCAGGTCTATGCTATCACACCAGTTAGAGAGCTACCTACATGTGTGCCTATTCCAGGTACCATTGCTACAATTATATTATTTAAATACCTTAGTATTATCTACAGTTGTATATTTCCATGTATAGAATAGTTACTTCACCTTTGTCCAGGAATTGGAAAATTCTTATTAGAAGAAGATAGGAATTCATATTTGATCGGACTAAGTAAATAGCTAAGGTAGGTAGAACTTCCTAGATATTTTTAATAGTGTCCATTATAATAGAAGTACTAGGGAGATTACAATATATCAGGGATGATTGGCCGATCATAAGCTTGATTAATGGTGATTTATTCCTTCTGTTAGCATTCGAGGGACATGGACTGTCATGGTGCAGGGTTCATCCCTTATCCTTGTTCGGTTGTAGGGTTGGGCTATTGTGCTATGATTGCTAATGAACCATAGTTGCGACACAAAGTTCTTTAGCCTAAACCTATCCATAGGATGTATTTCTGCCCCGATGCGATATAACATCTATTTTTTCTTATTTGATATATTGGTGAAATGATAGTTCAATGATAGGATATATGTCTATGTACATATTAAACATATAGTATGACCACTTAGAATCCATTAGTATTAGCATCATCGAGGAATCTTATATGGTTTGTTTCCTTATACCATGAGTTAGTGTAATTTCGAGGACAAAATTCTTTAAGGTGGATAGGTTTTAAGCCCCTTGGATTTTTAGATTTATTTTTTATCTATATTTATTATTTTGTTTAATACAGTTATTAATAGATATTTTCCTACTAGTATTTTTTATCATTAAATACTCTTTTTCGTAACTTTGAATTTTGGAGCACAAGAAATGTCAATCTCTAAACTTCCTTCATGAGTTTTAATCCAGACAAGTTTATCTTCAATTTCATATATCATGTCCCAAGCAAATACGTTCTATTATATTCTATTTTTATCGCACAACTTTTGGGTCAACTTAGGCCAAAAGGTTATCTACCGTAAAACTTGTCGTACTTTCAAATTTAATTTTGGGACTCGACATCGATCCAACCTAAACGATCCAATAAATGACTTTGACCTATTTTGAGCATACTACACATATACCATTAGTATCCCAATCAATTGAGTACTCATGTGCTACTTATTTTCAAATGGCACATAAGACCCGTTTATAGTCATTTCGGTGTTTACTTCTATTGGAAATATTTTCGGGACTTAACCTTAGCCAACCTAACTTTGGGGGACGACTCTTGGGTGCCAAACTACAGTAGAACCATATATTAATTGATTTTGGGGTATTTAATAGTATCCCACATGCATTTAATTCATGTATCTTTGACTCAATCTTCCACCATTCCAAATATGGAAACCCACTAACCTATGTTGCCATATTAGTTGATTGGTTGACCAAATCTCTACCAAATCAATCCAAACCTCCTCTATATTAATCATAACCTATATGAGGCCAAAATCTTATATATTAAACTCCTAAAAATAGCCACCCCTACTCCCCACCTTGCAAATCCTGAAACTACATTCAACCTTGGCCGTCGGAGACACCTTGTGGCGTAACGACAATTTTGACCCCTTTTCGACCTTCCATGATGCTCCACAAATATTCGTTACGAAGCTAACGCGACCCTCTATAATTCTAACAAACCTAACACATCAACAACATATTCTAGTACACCAAAATAGCCCTACAAGGAAGCCTATTCCAGCAGGATAATTCTATGTAAACCAGCAGGTTTGTCATCTTCTAAAATAGGTTTTAAATACTTTTTCTCATCTATTTTGCTTAAAACTAAGTTTAATGGATATCCCTACATGTATTATTTCAGGTCCAATTGCTAACACACACACCGTTTCACTCCATTTGTCCATGGCGTCCGTTGTACTAAAACGTGTCAAAAATTGACAAATTTCGGTACGACGATTTTCCCGATGGCTTTGAACCCCTTATGATATCAAACAAAACCTTGGTAAGGTCTCTAACATCTATATGTACCATCTAGAATTATTTTTTGTGAATATTTACAAGAATTTAATGTTGATATGTCATCACTTTGATCCTATCAATTTTTGGACACCGATACACCGATCAAAATCTATCTATTTGATTTCAAACTTACGTAGGATTTAAATATGATATAAATATGATAAATTTAGATTAAATATCATATTTAATCATAATTATTCTACTTTATTTCAGAATAAATAATTTTTATTTTTCTATAATTTTTGCTTCTGAATTGAAATTCTATGCGGCATATTTTGTTGATAATTAAATATAGCAATTTAGTATATTTTCTAAAAGATATTTATATAATATATATATTCAAAATTTAATATCAATATTTTCCAGAATTTAAATTACATATTTATTATATATAAATATTATTTTACTATTATAACTTATTGATATATATGGTAAAATAATAGTATAGACAAGTTGACTATTTTGTGACAAGTTTATTCTAAATAAGGTAAGTATATAGATATGGTAAGTCTTATGGTGATACTTATTAGTTTATTTTATACTTCTAGGGGATCGTGATCATTCGATTGCAGTAGTTGGAGCCGGACCGATATTCTATACTTTTGTTGTTAATCCAGGCAAGATACACTGCCTTTGTTTACTGTTTAAATCATGCTCTGTATTTTTGTTCTTTTTCTTGATTACAGTTATAATGTGTGCATCCAAGTTTGACTTGGGTACCATTGATGTTGTCATCGATGACTTGTGGGTACATGTGTTGTCTTAGAGTTAGTAGACTTACCTTTGGCGGCGAAGTTATTAATATAGCTTCTATGTCCATGACACATATTGCTACCTGAAACATTGAGTGAGATATCATATGCATGAGTTGCACATTAACTGGCCATTGGTGTGTTGACTTATTGGATAGTTAGATTATATCTAGGTAGGATGACTTGGCATTGAGATATGGTTTGTCCGAGTCATGAATAAGATTTGTGCAAGTCCATGGATGGGAAAGACTACCAGAAGACGTATGGGATTCAACTAATAGATTCTGTAATCTTTGGAGGAGATTGCGGGATTGCCTTATAGATAGGTTCATAGTTGTATGTGTGGTTCTTTTCTCATAGATATCGGCTCGTGATCTGACATCGACCTGTGATTTGGTGCCATATCCTTATCACCCAACCATACGTCCAAAGTTGCCTTCAATATGCACTCACATAGCCATAGGATATTGTCTTATCACGGAATAGTATGTCAACCTTGTCCTTGGCTGGTTGTAGGTATGGTTCACTATTTCGATGATGGACTATTAGTTACATTGGCATGCTCCTTTTGTACCTTGTTACGTCCCTCTGAGGACCTAGTTCTTTTCTAGATCTGGATAGCATTTGTATACCACTGTCTACGGACTGGAGATTGAGACAGGTTATGTTGTTGAGGATGTAGAGGTGTTGCCCAAGGAGTTTCCATGAGCTTCGAGGATGCTTTAGTTAGAGCCTTGAGCATTATTATCTAGTTAGCCGATGTTCTAGCTGGTTATCTTTTATTTTAGTACTTCTTTATTTTATCCTTGTATTTATTTTCTATAGAGATTTCCATCAGTCTATATTTTTATAAACAGATCATTTGTATTGGATCTTCAGTTCTGTTTATATTTTATTTCAGTTAATTTGTTATATCTTTGTCTGTGTTGTTGTTGCTTGATTCTATGGATGAAATTATAGTATTATAGAGATTATAAATTTGCCTGTGACTGTGTAGTTTAGGCACATCATACTACGACTAGAGTAAGTCCATTAAATTGTGTAGCTTATTCTAGTTCGTACAACTGGCATGGTCATGTCTTAGTTCCTTAGTAATTTTGGAACTAGGGTGACATTTGTACCAAAGAAAGACGGTTCAGTCGTATATGTATTGATTATAGGGCACTGAATGCACTGACCATCAAGAACAAATATCCACTGCCCTAAATTGATGACCTATTTGATCAGCTGACATGAGAGAAGGTGTTCTCAATGATTGATTTAAGGTTGAGGTACCATCAAGTGAAGGTGGGAAGAGAAGACATTCCAAAGACAGCATTCAGGACTCACGATGGTCACTACAAGTTCTTAGTGATGCCTTTTGGACTGACAAATGTGCCAAAGGTATTTATAGATATGATGAATAGTATGTTCCATTCATATTTAAACAAGTTCATAGTAGTCTTCATCGATGACATATTGTTGTATTTGAAGAGCCACCAGGAGCATGAGGAGCATTTGAAGATAGTTCTTGAGACGTTGATGAGTGAGAAGCTCTATGCCAAGTTGAATAAGTACGAGTTCTTCCTAGACCGTGTCTCTTTTCTCGGACATGTTATCTCAGGATATGGCATATCAGTAGATCCAACCAAGATATCAGTACTGGAGACATGGCCTATCCCTACCAGTGTCTCTGAGGTGAGGATTTTTCTCGGACTTACCGGATATTACCGGAGGTTTATAGAGAACTTCGCAAGGATTATTGAGCCAATGACTCACTTGACCTACAAGAAACAGGAGTTTGCATGGACAATAGAATGTCAGGCGGCGTTCAATGAGCTAAAGAAGCGCCTGACGAAAGAATTAGCGACGGCAGATAAAAATGTGGCTACATTTTGAAATTAGCAATGCAAGTAAATGGACATCGCCAAACGTCGTTGATCAGCGACATTCAGCGATATAACTGATAAACCGTCGCTAGATTACTGAAATTAGCGACATTAAGTGACGTAACTTAACTTACGTCGCTGATTAGCGACAGTCAGCGACGTCAAATAATGACGTCGATGACGTCGCTAATTTTTTAATATACCCGTTCAACTTTTTTATTTCCCCCTATTCGGCCACAAAATTTCCCCCTCCTCCAGACTAAGCTCTCCTCGCCGTTCCCCGCCTCCTGACGAAGCTCTCCTTGTCGTCCCCTCCTCCGATGAATCTCTCCTCGCCGCTGCTGTCAGCGCCTCCCCCTCTTCAGGTAAACCCTAACCCTAATTCTAATTCTAGACATGGACATGGTAATGGTCTTAGGCGCGGCAGATACATCATATTAGGCATGTCAGACACGTCATGTTGGGTGCCGACACGTCTTAGGCGCGACCGCTCACGTTGTTGAGCTCATTGACGTCCTTCGGTGGAGGGGGCAAGGGGGGCAGCATACGACGCCTATGTCTTTGAACTCTATGATGGACGAGTCCTCCTCCTCCTCTCGTTCATCCTCTGCAGACGTCGAGCTGACGTTCAACGGATTTGAGGAGGAGGAGGAGGATGAAGTAGTGGTTGTCGACGATGGCCAAGGGGCCGAAGAAGATGGTCTGCTTGGAGAACAGTCGGTCCTTCTCGCTCTCCAGCCCAAACTTGAACAAGGTGCAGATGTTGGCATCATTTGGGGCTGGAAGGAGTTTCTAGTCACCGATATCCATCACGTCCATGGAAGATCTCTCCATGGAAGCGGGAGGGAAGGGCTAGTCTATGATGATTGATACAACTATAGGGGGTTGGGTTATAAATATATATATTCAGTCAGTAGTGACCTTCCATGTGAAGAGTGGAGCTGGGGAACACATCTATGCATCTGGTCATGTTGTAGTAGGGAGGGATGGAAGAGGGAGGAAAGGCGAATTTAGAGGTTGATTGTGGACTTATCCTTCCAGCTTAGTGACAAAGGTGAAGGCTCCCCTTGGGATTGATGGAACTGGGGATTCCCAGGACCCTTTCTTTGGTGTACGTATTGATCGATAGAAAGTTAAAAAGACCTAATACGTGTCCTAACCCTTCATAGGCGGAAACTAGGGTTCACGAATCATACCTGCGGTGGAAAGCAGACAAGTAATTCCTGGCAATCTCGAGCGGACAACCCCAAGATCTTTTGCACATATTCCTTCCTCGAGTTGGACGTCATGTGGGCGACGATCTCCCAACCTTTTCTTCTCCTTGGCAGCCCTCTCTTTCTCTCCTTACGTGAATCACGAATTTAGAGAAAGTATTTGATTTCTGATCAGTAATCTGGCGGCCAGAGAATAGAGGATATATATAGGCTACGGCAGGGACCATGAGAAGAAATTAGGGTTAGACCTCCTAACGGATCTAGATATCCCGTGTTCAGTCCGAACACACAATCCAGGTCCATTAACAATAGTTCGGTCCACTAATGAGCTATTGTTGTACTACCTCCCTAATCCCAAATTATGTTTATGTGCTCCTTTTATTATATGCTCGTTTGGCTCCCCATGTTAAGATATCGCATGTCTGTCGATCAAATTAAGTTATTGACAACTATATTGATTCGACATCTTTTATCCTTAAGTAGTACCGCTCAACTTTATTTGTCATGTCGGATATAATCCACCTATAGGGTTTATATGACAATCCTTATGAGCTCCTTATGGGGACATCATCAACCCAATGTATCGGGACATGGATTCCATTTATATTCAACAACCCATCATACATACAATATTATTACCCAATTCATAGAGGTTGTTGATCCATAATAAATCTCACTCTTTTATGAGTCAAAGTAATGCCCACTGCATATACATGTCTGTTATTATATCCGGATTAAGAGCGCAAGCATCCATAATAATAGAGGTGCTTGTTCTCTTATATAGTCAGTATAAAGAGAACAACCTCAAGTAGTCCTGTTCAATACACACAAAGTGTACTAGTGTAAAACTATAGTCAAGATAGACTAATACCAGATTACACTACAACCTTTCCAATAGATTGTCCAAGTCCATCTAGGTTGTGAACTATTTATATACTCCATAGGGAACTGATAATATGATCTTCTGTGTGACACCACACACCATATTATCTACAATATAGAATATCAGACATTTGCATTAACACTTGCATCAAATGCAATATGCAAACATTTGTCCATATGATTCTCATTCAAAATTTAAGAAAATAAGGTTACTACAAAAGTGATACTTTTAGTATATAACCCTAACAATCTCCCACTTATACTCAAAGCATTGCTTTTCAGTATACTGTTACAAATCTGTCACTTATACGTAAAGCCATGCTGCTACATATTTGACTCCCATTCCCTTAACATGACTATCAAAAGCCTTAGCTGGTATGCTCTTTGTAAAGGGATCAGCTAGGTTGTCGGCTGATGTTATCTTGATCACAGCAACTTTTTTTTTTCTTTATGAAATCACGTATTAGGTGGTACTTGCGCTCAATGTGTTTGCCTGTCTTATGGGCTCGTGGTTCCTTCGAGTTTGCAACTGCACCACTATTATCACAATAAAGTGTAATAGACTTAGGCAAACTAGGTACCACATCCAAGTCCAACAGAAAGTTTCTGAGCCAAACCGCTTCTTTGGCTGCCTCAAAGGCTGCCACATACTCGGCTTCCATGGTGGAATCAGCAATACATTTTTGCTTGATACTCCTCCACGCAATAGCTCCACCTCCCAAAGTAAACACATAACCTGAGGTAGATTTCCTAGAATCTCTATCTGACTGAAAATATGAGTCTGTATACCCCAAGGGAACTAAACTATCTGCCTGGTAAACTAAAATATACTCTTTAGTCCTTTTCAGGTACTTCAAAATATGCTTTACGGCAGTCCAGTTCTATTGTCCTGGGTTAGACTGATATCTACTGACCATGCCTACGGCAAAGCAGATGTCTGGTCTCGTACATAGCATTGCATACATTAAGCTTCCTAATGCTGAAGCATAAGGAACTGCCTTCATGTTCTCTATCTCTTTAGGTGTCCTCGGACACTGCTCATTTGATAGAGCAATTCCATGTCTAAAAGGTAAGAAACCTTTCTTAGAATTTTGCATACTAAAACGAGTTAGTACAGTATCGATATAGGAAGCTTGGGATAAGCCCAACATCCTTTTCTTGCGATCTCGTAGAACTTTGATCCCAAGGATGTGACCTACTGCTTCCAAGTCCTTCATATCAAACTGTTTGGATAACCATACCCTTACATCAGATAACACCTTCATATTATTTCTAATAAGCAAGATGTCATCCACATAAAGTACTAGGAACACTACCACGTTTCCGTCACACCTTCTGTATACACATGATTCATCCAGACATTGATCAAATCTATAGGATTTTATCACCTGATCAAAACATATGTTCCAAGATCTGGAAGCTTGCTTAAGTCCATAAATGGACTTCTTGAGCTTACAAACAAGATGCTCTTGGCCCTTTTCAATGAACCCGTCTGGTTGTTTCATATAGATGTCTTCCTCAAGACTTCCATTAAGGAAAGCTGTCTTGACATTCATTTGCCAAATCTTATAATCGAGATGAGCTGCAATAAATAAAAGAATCCGGATAGACTTAAGCATGGCTATAGGAGAAAAGATTTCCTCATAATCGATACCCTCTCTTTGAGTAAAAGCTTTTGCTACAAGCCGAGATTTAAAGGTTTCAACCTTACCATCTGATCCTCTTTTTCTCTTATAGACCCACTTGCATCCAATGGCTTTTACACCAACGGATGGTTCTACAAGCTCCCAGACCTGATTAGAATCCATAGATTCTATTTCAGATATCATTGCTTTTTGCCAAGACCCTACATCTTTATCTTGGAGTGCTTCATTGTAGGTACAGGGATCATAATCTTGTTTCTCAGGGACGAAGTCTGACGACTCTCCCAAGAACATATATCTATCAGGTTGTATCACAACCCTTCCACTACGACGAGGCACTATCGGTTGTGGTATAACATTTGTGACACGTTGTGCAGTTATTTGTGGTTCATCCTCTTGTACTGTTGGTACTGAAGTACTTGGTGTCTCACGTCTCAGTTCTTCTAGAACAACTCTACTTGTGGGTTTATGGTTCATCACATAGTCTTCCTCTAAGAATCGGGCATTGGTGCTAACAATGACCTTCTGATCCTTAAAACTATAAAATAAACCTCCTTTCGTTCCTCTTGGATAGCCTACAAACAAACGTACTTCTGTACGAGATTCCAACTTATCTGCTTTCCTATTCAGCACATGTGCTGGACTATCCCAAATGCGAACATGTTTCAGACTAGGCTTACGCCCAATCCACAGCTCTGTGGGAGTAAGAGGTACTGACTTAGAAGGAACCAAGTTCAAAATATAAGCTACAGTCTCTAAGGTATATCCCCAAAACGAATCTGGCAAATCCGAATAACTCATCATTGATCTAACCATCTCCGTAAGAGTTCTATTCCTTCTTTCGGCTACACCATTCTGCTGGGGCTTTCCAGGTGCGGTCAATTGGGATGCAATCCCAGCCTCTGATAAATAATCCCTAAACTCTCCAAAGAGGTACTCGCCACCACGATCTGATCGTAATGACTTGATACATTTTCCATAACGTTTCTCCGTTTCAGCCTTGTAATCTTTGAATTTCTCAAAACACTCAGACTTACGGCGCATCAAATAAATGTATCCATATCTTGAATAATCGTCAATAAATGTGACAAAATATTCAAAGCCACCTCTAGCTTGGATAGTCATGGGTCCAAACAAATCAGAATGAACCAATTCCAACACATCTTTGGCCCTATACCCCTTCGCCGTAAAAGGCCTTTTGGTTATTTTACCTTCCAAGCATGATTCACAGACTGGTAGTGCCTCCACTTCCAATGAACTCAAAGGTCCATCATAAACCAGTCTTTGAATCCATCTTAGGTTAATATGCCCCAATCGCAAGTGCCAAAGATATGTTTGGTTCATACAAGAAGGTTCTTTTCTCTTATTTAAGTTAAATGACATATTATTCATTTCCATAAGTTGTATTGTGGGCGAAATAGGATTAATGACATACAGATTATCAACCAATGCACCAGAACAGATAAAATATTTATTCTTTCTAATAACAATATTGTCATTAAAATAAACTGAATATTCATCCTTAACTAACATAGAAACAGAAACTAAATTCCTTCTAAGTGAAGGTGCATAAAGACAATCTCTCAATGTCAAAGAATTATTTCTACCAAAAGATAAAGTAACATCTCCTAATGCAACGATCGATACTTTTGTAGCATCACCCATGAACAAGCATATCTCTCCATCACTGAGCCGTCTGGTTTCTTGGAACCCCTGCAATGTATTGCAGACATGATTAGTGGCTCTTGTATCTACACACCAGGTACCGGTAGATAACACCGCTAAACATGTTTTAACTACTAGTAAATGAGATATACCTTCTTTGTTCCCTTGATTGAGAAGTGGATAATCAGTCTTCCAATATCCTCACCCTTTGCACTTAAAATATTTGCCTTTTGACTTTTTCACCATGCCTTGAGGTCCCATGCCCTTCTTTGCTGAGTTTGCCTCTTTCTGAATGTTATTCTTCTTTTTACCGCCTTTTGGCTTAGAAGTAGAAGCCTTTTCAGAAACAAAAACATGGCCACTCTGCCTAAAGAGAGATTCAGCATCCTGTAGCTCTTTTGCAAGTTCTACCAAACTATACAACCTTTTGTTCATGTTGTAATTAAGACAGAAATTGTCAAAACTTTTAGGCAGAGTTTCGAGAATGATATCAACCTGGGATTCCCCATTAATTTCAGCTCCAAGGATCTCCATCTCATTCAGATGACCCATCATCTTGAGAACATGATCCCTTACTGGTGTACCCTCAGCCATTTTTGTATTCATCAAACATTTCATAGCAAACTGCCTAGCTGCTCTACTCTGATGTTCGAAGAGTTTCTTGTGGTTATACATCTTGTCATAACCTCTAGCTATGGCCTGATGCTGATGTTGCAGTACATTTGACATAGATGCCAGAATGTAACACCGCGCCATCTCATCTGCCTTTTTCTACTTCTTATAAGCCTCTTTTTTGACCTCTTCATCAGAGTTAGCATCAGGCTTAGGTGGGCATTCCTCAACAAGTATATATTTGTACTCCTCAGCAGTCAGAACAATGTCTAAATTACGTTTCCAGTCAATATAATTTGGTCCAGTAAGTTTGTTTTCTTTAAGAATCACCATAAGTGGACTAAAAGAACCCATTTTTTTTTGAAATCTTGAGAATCACATAAATAAAATTATGTAGGGCAAAAAAACTTTTTGAATTAACTAAATTTTGATTCCCTTAAAACAATAATAAGAAATTCACCAACACCTTGAACACCATAAATTTAGCATGCCACGATAGTGTGGACGTATACAAATTCAACTTTGTTCAAGTAGGTTTTTCTTATTAATTTTACTATCATGTCAACATAACTTTATGAAAAATAAAATTAATATGCTGGTCTTGCTCTGGTCATACAAATAATAGCAGTGATCCGATGGGGAGGATGCCATTATTTGTATCTAAGTGTATACCATTACTTAATACTAAGTCCATTACCTTGTAATGAGTTCCTTCAGATGAAGAAGTGAACACATACTAGGTAACTTTCTACAATTAACCCTAAGGAAGTTTGTACTGGTGATCCATAATTATACTCATCCGATATGGAGGAAAGCACTAACGCCAACACGCAAGTATAATTACATCACCTACAAACCAGTAATGGAGACAATAGGATTTATGCTAAATAAATATCCTCTCCTACTTAGTTATTTAACAATGAGGGTTTTTGTACTAGTTGATATTATGTCCATGTTGTCCATTATTAATGTAGGCTTAGTTTTTCCAAAAAAACCACATAATAATAAATATGCATCTCGTCCGACGTCAGAAACAGCCACCACCGCCATCACGATTGACTAAAAATAATTAAAATTATATCAATCCTATGCCCCCCGAAGGAGTTCACACATAATCTAGATTGAAAAATTAAAATAATAAGCACGATCAACCCTCATAATTTTAATTACATTCACAACAACAACAACATCCACGACATGTTCGTGGTTTAAACAACACAATCAAAAACATACATTGGACCATAATAGTTGGATCTAAGATGCCTACAAAAATGAGTTAGAACAGATCTACATCTATCGACTATTACACAGCGCAGGTTTTATTGGACAACATAGACGTATCAATCAATACGTAGATCCAAAGTGGCTCTGATACCAATTGATGGAACTGGGGATTTCCAGGACCCTTTTTTTGTTGTGCGTATTGATCGATAGAAAGTTAAAAGAATCTAATACCTGTTCTAACCCTTCGTAGGCGGAAACTAGGGTTCACGAATTATACCTGCGGCAAAAAGGAGACAAGTAATTCCTGGCAATCTCGAGCGGACGACCCCAAGATCTTCTGCACATATTCCTTCCTCGAGTTGGACGTCATGTGGGCGACGATCTCCCAACCTTTTCTTCTCCTTGGCAGCCCTCTCTTTCTCTCCTTACGTGAATCATGAATTTAGAGAAAGTATTTGATTTCTGATCAATAATCTGGCGGCCAGAGAATAGAGGATATATATAGGCTACGACAGGGACCATGAGGAGAAATTAGGGTTAGACCTCCTAACGGATCAGGATATCCCGTGTTCAGCCCGAACACACAATCCAGGCCCATTAACAATAGCTCGGTCCACTAGTGAGCTATTGTTGTACTACCTCCCTAATCCCAAATTATGTTAGTGGGCTCTTTTTATTCACTACAACAAAAAACCCTTTTAATGACGCTCGACAAGGAGTTTTAATGACGGCTGATACATAAGCGTTATTAAGTTGAAAAATACCTTTTTTCTATGACGGTTTGGGCTAATTCTGGGCTTTTTATAACGTTTATAAAATAAAGCGTTATTAATAGTTTAGAGCGGTGGCAAACTTGTAATTCTTTCACTGTATAAAAGCTAAGTGGGAGAGAGAAAATTCATTTCTCATCCATTTTCTAAGGGAGCAGTATCTCTCCTCCTCAAACCTCTTCTCCCCAAATTTTTCACTTTTCATTTTCCCTCCTTTTCGGTTTGACTCCAATTTCTCTCCCAAACTCCAGATCTACGCAAAGGTTCGATTTTTCTTCCAATTTCTCTTCGGTTAGGGCTTATATTTTGTTTATACTTCGTCGATTTCTAGGGTTTCTGATGGATTTCTTCTTCGATTTCTAGGGCTTATATTTTTTCTTCTTCGATTTCAATTTCGCTTCGCGATCGGGATCCTCGGAAAGAGCCGGCGCCTCTACGTAAGTTTATGCGTGCATTTCTTCGTGTCAGCAAGTTTTGTGGGACGCATGCTTAAAATACTTGCATCTATTATAGCTCTTAATGTCACTGGGTTATACTTACTTGAAGATGGATGTTTATAGATGACATTTTTATGACACGGTTAAAAGAGAAAGTTTAATGAGCGGGATTTATATAATGGAAGGAATGAAACAATCAATGAGATTTTTTTTCCAGAAGATGAATGTATATATATATGGGAAGATTATGTGTAGCTGTAATTGGGGCAAGATACGTCAGTCATTTTGTTGGGTTCACTCTTTGGGAGTGAACCGAATCATTGGAATTGAATTTTTTTTCTTTTCTTTTTTCTTTTTCTAGAGAAGGAATGGGATCAAGCAGATCCCAAATCCCAACCGAACAACACTAAAGTGCAATTTTTTCTGATACAGTATTATAATATAAAGTTCAAAATAATTAGAGATGAAATTAAGAAATTTAATGAGAGTATCGTAGAGGCCCATCAACAAAAGTAGCAAATGAAAGTTTATCAGAACATCATGTTGAAGTCCAGTACTTTGCAGCCTCACCAATCAACCCATAACAATAGGAAAATAGGCAACGGTTCTTGAGTTCCACTTGAACCTTTTTGAATTGACATTTTTGTATATTATATAAAATCTCCCATAGAATTGGTTCACTTTTTTTTCGGACAAGCATTTGACAATGGTGAAGGGTTGTTTTTATTTTTACGTTTTTCCAATTCAACAGTGAAGTCACTCACCATCACCCAATAAATAGACAAGCACCATCAAAAGAGTAAACCAACATTGGAAAGTAAAAAATAAAATAAAAAATATTCTGATCTTACATGATATATATAATCATATTCTATTTCTAATGCTAAAATTAACAAAATATTCTTTAATTATGTGACCCTTAAATTGTATTTATCTTGGCACAGTGACACTGATATTCTTTTAAAAGTAGATATGACAAAGTTGTCCATCTCAATTTTGTTGGAGCTAAAATGAGTACAAACAACATTCTTAGTCACTGATCAGGATGTTAATAATGTTCACTTGAATAGGCATTCTTCCTTGTCAAGAACTCTAGCACAATTTCAACTATGTTCTAAATCTTATTATTGTTTTCTCGCTCCCATCATCTCCTTGCAATCTGGCACACAAGTATTAAGATTTTGGAGATATCTACCAAAATAAACATAATTCATATTTATGAAAATAAAAGATTAAAAATTACTAGGGCCCATCAAGTGGAGCCCAATCCCCTTTGATGAACATTCTTAGTCACTGGGTTTGATGGTAAAGTTGATGTGGTTTGGTACTTGAAGCTCACAGCTTTATGTTTGTTAAATTGCATTTTTGCTTGAAAGTAATGTAGAATAACTCAGTTTTCTGGTATCCCTTAAGATGACTATTTATATTAGGAGTTAATGTCTAAGCTGTACATTTTGGTCAGATTTCTTGTTTAAAGCTTATATATTCAGCTTTGATTCAACTGTTTTTTCATTCAACTGTGTTTTTCTTTTATGGTTACTTGGTTCGACGACAAAGTTTTGTTTAATGGTTATTTTTGTTCATAGTCTGATTAGTTATAAATAACATTCAATTGGTGGCTTAAGAACTCATATTTCCTTATAGCTTTGTGGTAAGTTTGTGGTTTTGGTATCTAAAGTTAACATGTTTATGACTCATCAAATGTCATCTAGAATACCTGGAATTTCTGGAATTTCAGCAGTTAGACGGTTTACTAGTATTTTTCTAATAAAATCAAAGATCTTGAAATGTGATGGAGGAACATGTGATGCTGGTATTGGTTTCCTGTTTTTGTTGGGCTTCACCGGAGGATTGCTTAATTTTTTTTGTAATTTAAGTCACTTGATTAATGATCACTTTTCCAATGTGCTGAAATTTGTATGGAAACATAAACTTATGACGTAGACTTCTAATTTTTTTCTTCCATTTATCATTGTTGAGAAATTTAAGATTCATTAGCTAAATAGCATGTAGAGGTACATAATTATCCAGTTTTTCTTTTATTAATAATAGGTGGACATATGGTACTTAAAAAGTAGTCGATTATGAACATGGGTTGGACATTAGACTGCTAGAGGTAATTTACTTTACAAGAAAAGTCCAATGAGCGAGATTGATTTTGTATATTTTTCCTTCTCTACTTCAGGCCAGATTGTTTGAAGTTTATTGTCATTAATATCTTATGGAGCTTTGGTTTCTCATTAGCTTATGGACCTTGATATTCGTAATTATTTTATAGTTGCAGGATCATATTATCTAGTGTCTCTATTTCTTGAAGGGTTATATTTTCCAGTTATTTTCTTCCTCTCTTCTTGAGTTCTTCTTTTAATTTAGTTTTCTTTTCTTTGCTGGTCGATCTTGTTTCTTAACTGACAGGCTTCCTTACCCGTAGGCCATATCGACGCCAAAGTAAGAAAGTATGTAGCAACTTCCGATAGAGTACGGAACTGACTCACTTTCTACTACCATTCCTTATAACAGATCAAGCAAAGCTGAGTTTGAAGATGGATAGAACTTTCAGAAATTGGATGCATTTCAAGCTGCAGCTCGGGTACATTCTGTATTTGGATAGCAAAAGAGAGATTTATTCCTATTTTTTGGTACATTCTGTATTTGGATATTCAATGTAATGAAGATGTTGATATGTACTCTATTTTGAGAAATGTAATAAAGATGGTGATATATAATGTTAAGTTTTTGGAATGTAATATATACTGTGCAGTATAGAGCATTATAAATATGCTAATTTGAATAGTATAAAGTGTTATAAATGTGCTGCATTGAGCCTATACATATTATCTATTCATGACGTTTTAAAATTGTTCTGAATTGTGGACTATATATTAACTATTCATAACGCTTTTATAGAAACTATTCATGACGGTTATTTTATGACGCTTTTAAAAAACATTTATAACACCCATTTTCATAACGGTTGCTGTGGAAAAAAAAAGCGTCATGGTTCGTCATTAATGACGCTTTTTAGCCGTCATTAAAAGGGTTTTTTGTTGTAGTGATTATATGCTCGTTTGGCTCCCTATGTTAAGATATCGTATGTCCGTCGATCAAATTAAGTTACTGACAACTATATTAATTCGACATCTTTTATCCTTAAGTAGTACCGCTTAACTTTATTTGTCATGTCGGATATAATCCACCTACAGGATTTACATGACAATCCATATGAGCTCCTTAAGGGGACATCATCAATCCGATGTATCGGGACATGGATTCCATTTATAATCAACAACCCATCATACATACAATTTTATTACCCAATTAATAGAGGTTGTTGATCCATAATAAATCTCACTCTTTTATGAGTCAAAGTAATGCACACTGCATATACATGTCTGTTATTGGATCCGGATTAAGAGCACAAGCATCTATAATAACAGAGGTGTTTGTTCTCTTATGTAGTCAGTACAAAGAGAACAACCTCAAGTGGTCCTGTTTAATACACACAAAGTGTACTAGTATAATCCTATAGTCAAGATAGACAAATACCAGATTACACTACAACCTTTCCAATAGATTGTCCATGTCCATCTAGGTTGTGAACTATTTATATACGCCATAGGGAACTGATAATATGATCTTCTGTGTGACACCACACACCATATTATCTATAATATAGAATATCAGACATTTGCATTAACACTTGCAACAAATACAATATGCAAATATTTGCCCATATGATTCTCATTCAAAATTTAAGGAAATAAGGTTACTACAAAAGTGATGCTTTTAGTATATAACCCTAACAGGGCTCTACCAGTAAGAGGGATATATTTTACTGCAAAAATCCTAGAGTAACTCATGAGTTACTGACTTTTAAAGCAACTCTGCTACACCGACCGACTGTGAATCATGCTGACTCATGGTAAGTACTAGCTTGGATGCTCCGCGGTCATGTTTTCCTTATGGGTTTAGAAGGAACACATGGCGACAGAGATATCATTATCACTTGTGTTAAGTATCCGTTTTAGTCTGAAATCAAGTGTCCACGTGAGCCATTATCTGAAAATTAAATTTACTTATGCAAGCCTTTTGAGGCTACCAAAGTTATACCAAAAAAGATGAAAAACTTATTCTTTTCTAGAATTTTTCGGAAATCCAGTATAACTCTAATAGCCTCAAAAGGCTTGCAGAAGTAAATTTCTTTTTCAGAGAATGGCTCACAAAGAACACGTGATAACACCCAAGTGTCAAGTAAGTTGGAACTTTCATGAACGTGCGTATAGTTAGTGTCCAAGGTAGGTGCTAGCTAGGTATCTTAGATAGTTAGGTAAGTGTCCGTGTCAGCTAGAAGTCAAGACTCCATGTCAGCCCTTCTCTAACAACAAAATTTACATCTGTAAGCATTTTTTAGGCTTTTAGAGTTCTATAGATTTAAGAAAAATAGGAGAAAAGATAAAGAACAAAAGGAGTAAAAAATCGAAAAAATAACAAAGAAAGAAAAATCCTGGAAAAGAAAAATTATAATACTTTGCCTTTTATAATATTTTCCTGAAATCCTGTGGAACTCTAAAAGCCTCAAAAGGCTTGTAGAAGTAAATTTTCTTTGAAGAGAAGGGCGGATATCAAATACGTAATGACACTCATTTAATACTCATGTGTATCCATCTATGCATCTATTTGGAAAATATACTCGAATAATGTGTATCCATCTTTGCAGAATTATCTTCAAATGGATATGAATTACTATCTGCGACATTGTTCGTAGATGTACAATCGTCATCCTGATGACATGTACGATGTACGGGATGAATTTATACAAAAGGAAGAGCAGTTCCTGCAGTTCGCCAAGGCGTTCCCTTAGTAAATGGACCGTACCAAAATTAAGTGTCCATGTGTGAAATATCGCTACTTAAAATATCATCCAGAAGTCGATGTGACATTTTATTTGTACTCGAGGGGTTTCACGCCGAATTACTATCAATGGATCGCACATGGCAAACTTATCTCTTTAGCATCGGAGCCAGAGCCTTATGTGGAGCCATATGCATGTCTACGACCACGGTGATTACGACGACGAATGCGTGAACATGGTTTCAGACACTGTGGGACCTAGTTTCGTTCCGAATGATCATGATACAGCTGCGGAGGCATCGAATGTCGATGTTACAAGGTTCATGGAGTTTATGGAGAATGCAAGGACTCTATTGTATTCGGGTTATAAGGATCATTCACTGTTAGAGGTAGCCACTAGGATGTTGAGCATAAAGTCTGATTTCAATATACCTCAAGAATGCTACAACCGAGTGATAGAGTTGATTATAGAGATCTCGTCGGCAGGTGCTAAGTTACCTAAAGACTTCTACCAGTGTAAGAAGATAGTGAGATCCCTCTGGATAGGATACGAGAAAATTGATTCCTACCGTAACGGGTGCATGCTCTACTACAAAGATGAAAAGGATGAAAAAGTGTGCAGATTTTGTGATGCTGATCACTACAAGGCAACTGTAACGCCCCAGTTCCAAAATACGTAGGACTTGGAACGTAGACATGCCAGCCGTATAATAAATATATGTAAGTTGTAAAATACAGTAACCAAGGCACTAAATCTCACCCACAAAGATAAATAATGATATAAAAGCAACTTTGAATTTGTCATGTATATAATCGTTGGGCGGAGACAAATCCACTACCAACTATGAAAAGAAATACATAATAAAAGAAAGAGTTTGGCGCGCGAAGCGAAGACAATCAAAGTACAATCATCCTCGAAGAAGTAGAGATGATCATGGCCATAGCTAGAACACCTGCGAACGACAAGAGCACACACCTGGCGAGATAACCAGGTCCTCAGAGGGACGTAACAAGATACATAAAGAACATGCCATATGAACTGAATATAATGCACCATAAAATAAAGATAAAGTAAGTGTCCAAATCATAACACAGCTCAATATCCCATCATCAAAACAGTAGGCTGCCCCTACAACCAAACAAGGACAAGGGGTACATACTACTCTGCGATGTGACATTTTTCTATGCCATGATTGGAACATAAAATTTGCTAAGGTCTCCTAACCTTTCTAGTAGGCAATTTAGAAGACATCTCGATGTATGGGCAGGTGAAGGCTGACACCCCTAGGACAAGGTAACAACTCATAACACGCACACGTCATGTACCAATACTATCAGCCGGCATAACTCGAGGCTAGCGGCCCACGTGACCCATCAGTCCACATAGCTCGAGGCTAGTGACCCTCATGACTCGACTACCGTAGTACGCAGTTACTATAGCTTTTTGGATTTGGGGTAGCCCATACATTTAACTATCTTCTTCCTCCCAAGGTCACTAACAGAAGGTAGATCGCTAAGACTAGGTCCATATGCATACAAAAAGGCAAGAAGGAAAAATAACTGAAAGCAAAATAAAGTAAAAATAATAGCAAGTAACGGATCCCACTAAAAACAGATAATAAATATGCAGTAAATAAATAAATAAAGATGCATCTAATTATAAACAGTAAATAAGGCAGGTATCTTGCCTGAGGGTGGTGCGAGATGTAGCAAAATCCAACCGTCAGAATCGTCAATACGAAAGTCAAAATCTACAAGGAGCTCCGAATGCTGAAACAAATATCACGAATGAGTTTGGAATAAAAGATATTCCTAGGAAGTGCCTGTCTAAAAGTTAAATTCTGAAACAGGGGCAAAATCATAATTTCGGGTCAAAATGATGTCCGCCGTTGTACCCGTTTTGCACCGAAATGCGTGCCAGTACCTACGGTCTTTAAAGTCGTCTAACTACATGTCTATGGGTCCGGTTTGAGGAGACGAACTCAACGGTATGTCCAGTTTTGGATTCCGATGAGCCGTGCACAAATTCGTCCGTTAGAGCGGGTCGCGGGCCCGCCAAATAGGCGTTCTATTCGACCTTCTCATAATCGGACCAAACTTGGCATACAGGACCAAAAAAATGATACGGTCCTGTTGGCGCAAGTTTCGTCTCGATACGATAAACGTACACGAAGTTATGGCCAAGGTTGCAAAAGGTCGATACGGGGGTATCTCGATGGATACGCACTGATTTCGTCGCGCACACGCAACAAAATTAAGTTTTGTCAGTTCCCACACGTCGACAACATCCATACGCGTATTTCGATGCATATAGTGGGCGATCACGTCGCCCGGTTTGGCGGGACGCACGTCGTATCGAAGAAAATTTCCAAAATTTTTGTTTTCGAAAGCGAGTTTTTTCTGGATTTTTAAAATCAATTATCTTTCTGTATGATGGATGAAAAATAGATCTACCAGAAGGGTCTTGCTCCCATATATATTATCTGGGGTTCTGTTCAAACAGATTTCAAAACTTTTAATTAACCTAATCCGAATCCCCCTTCCAAAATAGGGTCCTCGAGTGCCCGGTTCCCTGTTCAAGGAACAGTTTTCGTCCAATTTTTAGATCGATTTCTCCAGGAATCTACTAATGTTTATGCCATTATATGTGAAGATGGTGGAAGAGGAACATATTGTCTACACGTTGGAACTTACGGCTCGACAAACGATTAAGAGAGGACGAAGAAAATTACCGTAGATGATGGTTGCCCCGGGGTCGGTTGCTGCTATGACTGCTATGGTCGTTGTACCATCGGCGGCTTTGTCGCTGCTGTAGCAGGCCGACGTCCGGCCAATGGTGGTGGTGGCGACGTGCGTGAGGTCGGGCACGCTGGAGTTCGGCCACCCAGGGTTCTTCCCTCGCTCTCTCACATGATGAACATCCAATATGGTCGCTGCCCTTACTGCTCATGCCGTCGCGGCTTGCTGTTGCTTCCGTCTCCGGCCAGCCGTCGCACGGTGGCGCGTGCAGCACAAGGAGTCGCCGAGGGTTGGGGTGCGCACGAGTATACAGGGGAGGCGCTAGGGTTTTTGGAATACTATATATAACATCGATATATATATATCGATGGGGAGAGGCTGTAAGGGTTGCAGTTTTTTTGAGTTGGGTGACTCGCGAGATCTTCGGATCTCGCGAGAAATTGCCCTTTTTCTATTCTATATTTTTTTCTTTTATTATGTACATACATATATTTATATATATATATATAAATATATATATATATATATATATATATATATATTTTTATATTTTTATATATATATATATATATTTATATATATATATATAATATATATATATATATATATATATATATATATATATATATATATATATATATATATATATATATACCTCTAAAATGTCACAAATTTCAAAATAAAATCTAAATCTTATCTATCCATTATTTAATGTATTTAAACATAGGTACATATATATTTAAATTATTTTGACAATAAAAAAATAGAAACCGATAATAGTAACTTATGAATAATAATTAGGTTTATTTATTCATAACAAAATACCATTAATAATAATAAAATATTAGAAAAATCAAATGATGGCTTTGGTGGACTTATACCACACACCCTTATCCAGGGCCAAAAAATTATATTACTATTAAACATTATTTAATAATAATAAAAAAACAATACTTGTACCAATAATTTAAATTTTTTTTAGAAATAGTACATGAAAATCTAAAATAATTTAGAAAATATTTCTACATACATAAAATATGTCCACATGGCCACCTTAGTCCCATCACATGCCTACATGGGCTTAAATTTGGAACGGTCCCAGTTCAGACTGAATTGGACAAATCGGGTCATCTAAAAATTAATATATAAAATAATATTTATTTAAAATAATTTAAATGAGTCAATTCACAACTTGGCCTAGTTTCCTAGTTTGGACATCACTATGGCTAGACTTCCCTTAGCATAGCTAGTACACTTGTCAAGGCACACTGCTACATCTTCCGTGCTAAAAATGAGGGTCGTCTAGTGCTCCAATGCTTAACAATGGCTAAGGTCATTTCTACTAATAAAAATCATAAATTACATAAATTCCTTTTTAATTTTTTTAAATAAAAAAATATTCCCAAAAATTTAGGGGTTTTACATCCTACATAACTTACAAGAATTTTGTCCTCGAAATTTAGGAATAATAGGGTAGATGGCATTGAAGGGTAGAAGGAGTAGTTTAAGGCGAGGATATAGCCACATGACTAAAGTGATACCTTGGGTCCATTTCTCAAGTATAGTGCATTGTCTCTCTAAAATAAGTAAAAGACAAGAACAATAAAGGGTTCAAGACGATGCTATTGAGTACGAATAAAAAGTTCATAGGCGACAAAATAATTCAAAAGAGAATTGCCAAGGCTGTCGCAGATAAGACTCTAGGGGCAAGTTTTACTATGTCTCCATCCACGTAGAATAATATATGATAAGCGAACCAAAGTGCAATAGGTTGATCAGACCATCATGCACCGGTTCTGATTAGACAATATGTTAGTGGGTGCACCCAATAAAATATGTCATGATCAAGCTCAAAAAGATAAGCTTGCAAAACAAGGCAAAATTAGAGCATAAGGCTATTGAAATATAAGTAAAGGAGGTAATGATGAAAGAAATTAAATAATCCAAGATCCTTTAAAATCTAAATTCTGTACGAAGTGTGGGCCCATACAGTTGTCTTAGTGTTCCCTTATTTATGGCTTGGTTGTCTAGATAGGTTAAGGTCCTCTGAATTACTAGTCTAAGTGAACTCATCAACATGATTCATAGGATAAAGGATTTGTTGGGTTGTGAAGTATTCTACCCAACTTACAAGAGTTAAGCTAGTAGTGTAATGGGACCATGGGTCAAGCAATCGAGATGAAATACAACGTTAAGCATTTAAGGAATTAAGTAGAACAAAATCACATATCGGGTCGAAAGAATTGAGTCAAGGTTAAATTCCTATTTGTGGTCGAGAAATATATCAGTATCATGGTAAAGATTATAGTTTAGCCATTTTGACCAGAAAGTCATATCAAGAAGATGGAATATAAGGAGACGTACTTTAGTGGGACATGCTATATCTACATGAAGGTGGGCTCGTCTAGGTCTTACATATAAAATTTGTTGGAAGGAAAAGTCTAGTGTTGTGCTCCAAATATCTAAGTCACGGTAAGGGATGCCAAAAGATCTCAAATAGAAAGTGGGAGTTCACGAGGTGATAATTAATGCACAAAAATAAAGAAGATCAAGTTAAAGCATGAAATACAATTAATTAAGGTTTCCAGTAAAATAATTTAAGGACACAGTTCTAGTGATAAGATAGTCTTCTAGATGAATACAGTCAAGGAGCGATCAATTCGTTATTCAATCCGCAAACGGTTAGTAGGTCACGAGGAAAGGTCAAGTAAGTCAAGATTGGGACACAATCGCATAGGTAGATGACTAACAACACTTGTGTACATACTACTATCATGGTCATAAGTGATATGGCAATTAGTGTGGAGTACATCTATCTTATTAGAGCTATCATGATGGCCTACCATTAAAATTTTAACTCAAGTTCCCTCCAAAAGTTCCTTAATAAATTTTCAAAATAAACCACCAAACTTTGTATTCACTCCAAGCCGTTCAAATTTATCATAAAAAAATAACTTTTATAAATCTCAAAGCAAATTTGTATCATGTTACTACTGACATTTCCAAAATTTAACATTTCCACCCAACTTTTAAACTCAAGAGTTCATAAATCATGAATCCAAAAATTTCTATGTCACTTCATAACTTTAATACTCCATAATTTCTCAAATAACCCTCAAGATAAACCTTTAACATATCACGAGCAATCTAAAATTTACAGCTCAATATTTTAACATACTCATCAACCAAAATTTCTATTTCCAAGTCGTTCAAACATAATCACAACTTTTAAATGATAAATTTCTTTAATCAATCAAAATAACTTTTCATCACATCATTAGTAACTTTTCCCAAAAATTGTAATATTAGCAATCCAACGTTACACTCAACATTCAAGTGATCTTATCCGTCATCAAATTATTATTATTTTTACCAAAATTTGATATCCATAATCACAACTTTTTAAACCCACAATCTAAATAGATTTGTAAATCTTCAATCAAAGGACACGATTTCAAATTTGAAACTTTCCCTCAAAAATTGTTTTCATATCTTCCAAATATTTTAACCAAAATTTTAATATCATTACTTCCACTTAAAATTTTAATCCTATTAACATATTAAGCGCAACCTGTACGACTTAATTTAAATAATTCATACTGCCACTTTTACAATCTTAAGATCATTTCCAAACCAATTTTATATCCGCTCAAAGAGGTTTAACTATAATCCAATAATTCATGATATCAAACCTGAAAATCAACTCAATTTCTTAAATCAGTTGTATATAGGTTCTAACTATTTTCTTGCAGTATCAAGTAAGATTCTATTAATCCTCCGCTGATTACTACTTAGAAATCTCGAGGTTAAACTTTCTTTGGTAATATCCCAACTTAGAAACTGCTAACCATTAAATCACACTTTTAGAAAATGCCTTTATAACTTTAGTTAAGGTCTCCGTGTGTTCCAATTACCAATATAATCCTTCTAGCCATATTGTTGACCAATAAGTATATAGTAGTGTAGTCGTCTTTCTAACCGTGTTTAAGCACAAGATGGTAGGGTGTTGGTAGAAAGAGTTCAAGCAAGATGCAAAAATCAAGGGAGGCAACAAGAGTTCGGAATTTGGAAACCAAGGAAGGTGATCAAGTATGTGGATGAGATTCCTAGACACTAATCCTATATTGCAGGCTCACCTCGGTACAATTACATAACCGAAGTGACAAACTCGACCTGTATGGGCCACCACAAAAACATGTAACGCCACAGTTCCAAAATACGTAGGACTAGGAACGTAGACATGCCAGCCGTATACTAAATATACGTAAGCTGTAAAATGCAGTAACCAAGGCACTAAATCTCACCCACAAAGATAAATAATGATATAAAAGCAACTTTGAATTTGTCATGTATACAATCGTTGGGCAGAGACAAATCCACTACCAACTATGAAAAGAAATACATAATAAAAGAAAGAGTTTGGCGAGCGAAGCGAAGACGATCAAAGTACAATCATCCTCGAAGAAGTAGAGATGATTATGTCCACAGCTAGAACACCTGCAAAAGACAAGAGCACACACCTGGCGACATAACCAGGTCCTCAGAGGGATGTAACAAGATACATAAAGAACATGCCATATGAACTGAATATAATGCACCATAAAATAAAGATAAAGTAAGTTTCCAAACCATAACACAGCTCAATATCCCATCATCGAAACAGTAGGCTACCCCTACAACCAAACAAAGACAATGGGTAGCATACTACTCCACGATGTGACATTTTTCCATGCTAAGATTGGAACATAAAATTAGCTAAGGTCTTCTAACCTTTCTAGTAGGCAATTAGAAGACATGTCGATGTATGGGCAGGTGAAGGCTGACTCCCCCAGGACAAGGTAACAACTCACAACACGCATACGTCACGTACCAATACTGTCAGCCGGCATAACTCGAGGCTAGCGGCCCACGTGACCCATCAGTCCACATAGCTCGAGGCTAGTGACCCTCGCGACTCGACTATCGTAGTACGCAGTTACTACAGCTTTTTGGATTTGGGGTAGCCCATACATTTAACTGTCTTCTCCCTTCCAAGGTCACTAACAGAAGGTAGATCGCTAAGACTAGGTCCATATGCATACAAAAAGACAAGAAGGAAAAATAACTGAAAGCAAAATAAAGTAAAAAAAGCAAGTAATGGATCCAACTGAAAACATATAATAAATATGAAGTAAATAAATAAATAAAGATGCATCTAATTGTAAACAGTAAATAAGGCAGGTATCTTGCCTGAGGGTGGTGCGAGATGTAGCAAAATCCAACCGTCAGAATCGTCAACACGAAAGTCAAAATCCACAAGGAGCTCCGAATGCTGAAACAAACATCACGAACGAGTTTGGAATAAAAGAAATGCCTAGAAAACGCCTATCCAAAAGTTAAATTCAGGAACAGGGGCAAAATCATAATTTTGGGTCAAAACGATATCCGCCGTTAGACCACCGAAATGCATGCCAGTACCTACGGTCTCTAAAGTTGTCAAACTACTTGTCTATGGGTCCGGTTTGAGGAGACAAACTCAAAGGTCTGTCCAGTTTTGGATTCCGATGAGCCGTGCACAAATTCACCCGTTAGAGCGGGTCGCGGGCCTGCCAAATAAACGTTCCATTCGACCGTCTCAGAATCGGACCAAACTTGGCATAAAGGACCAGAAAAATGATATGGTCTTGTTGGCGCATGTTTTGTCTCGATACGACGAACGTACACGAAGTTATGGCCAAGGTTGCAAAAGGTCGATACGGGGGTATCTCGACGGATACGTACTGATTTCGTCGTGCACACGCAACAAAATTGAGTTTCGTCAGTTCCCACACGTCGACAACATCCATACGCACCTTTCGATGCATATAGTGCACGACAACGTCGCCCGAGTTGGCGGGACTCACGTCGTATCGGAGAAAATTTCCAAAATTTTTGTTTTCGAAAGCGAGTTTTTCTGGATTTTTAAAATCAATTATCTTTCTGTATGATGGATGAAAAATAGATCTACCAAAAGGGTCTTGCTCCCATATATATTGTCTGGGGTTCTGTTCAAACAGATTTCAAAACTTTTAATTAACCTAATTCGAATCCCCCTTTCCAAAATAGGGTCCTCGAGTGCCCGGTTCCCTGTTCAAGGAACAGTTTTCGTCCAATTTTTTGATCGATTTCTCTAGGAATCTACTAATATTTATGCCATTATATGTGAAGAGGGTTGAAGAGGATCATATTGTCTACACGTTGGAACTTACGACTCGACAAACGATTAAGAGAGGACGGAGAAAATTACCATAGATGATGGTTGCCCTGGGGTCGATTGCTGCTGTGACTGCTATGGTCGTTGTACCATCGGCGGCTCTGTCGCTGCTGTAGCAGGACGACATCCAGCCAATGGTGGTGGCGGCGACGTGCGTGAGGCCGGGCACGCTGGGGTTCGGCTACCCAGGGTTCTTCCCTCGCTCTCTCTCACGATGAACATCTAATATGGTCGCTACCCTTACTGCTCATGCCGCCGCGGCTTGCTGTTACTGCCGTCTCCGGCCAGCCGGTGGCCAGACGTCGCACGATGGCGCACGCAGCGCCAGGGAGTCACCGAGGGTTGGGGTGTGCACGATTATACAGGGAAGGCGCTAGGGTTTTTGGAATACTATATATAATATCGATATATATATCGATGGGAAGAGGCTGTAAGGGTCGCGGTTTTTTTT
Source organism: Iris pallida (assembly GCA_029216955.1). Lineage (NCBI taxonomy): Eukaryota > Viridiplantae > Streptophyta > Magnoliopsida > Asparagales > Iridaceae > Iris > Iris pallida. The sequence continues at coordinate 12,846,994 of JANAVB010018399.1, forward strand.
GAGTTGGGCGACTCGCGAGATCTTCGGATCTCGCAAGAAATTGCCCTTTTTCTATTCTTTTTTTTTCTTTTATTATGTATATACATATATTTAAATATATATATATATATATATATTTTATATATATATATATATATTTTATATATATATATATATATATATATATTTTTATATATATATATATATATATATATATATATATATATATATACCTCTAAAATCTCACAAATTTCAAAATAAAATCTAAATCTTATCTATCCATTATTTAATGTATTTAATCATAGGTACATATATATTTAAATTATTTTGACAATAAAAAATAGAAACCGATAATAGTAACTTATGAATAATAATTAGGTTTATTTATTTGTAACAAAATACCATTAATAATAAAATATTAGAAAAATCAAATGATGGCTTTGGTGGATTTATACCACACACCCTTATCCGGGTCCAGAAAATTATATAACTATTAAACATTATTTAATAATAATAATAATAATAAACAATACTTGTACCAATAACTTTAAATTTTTTTAGAAATAGTACATGAAAATCTAAAATAATTTAGGAAATATTTCTACATACATAAAATATGTCCACATGGCCACCTTGGTCCCATCACATGCGTACATGGGCTTAAATTTTGAACGATCCCAATTCGGACTGAATTGGACAAATCGAATCATCTAAAAATCAATATATAAAATAATATTTAATTAAAATAATTTAAATGAGTCAATTCACAACTTGGCCTGGTTTTCTAGTTTGGACATCACTATGGCTAGAATTCTCCTGGCATGGCTAGTACACTAGTCAAGGCACACTGCTACATCTTCCGTGCTAAAAATGAGGGTCGTCTAGTGCTCCAAAACTCAACAATGGCTAAGGTCATTTCTACTAATAAAAATCATAAATTACATAAATTCCTTTTTAAGTCTTTTTAAATAAAAAAAATATTCCTAAAAATTTAGGGGTTTTACACCAACTGCTATAGGAAGGTCTGGTGGTAAAAGGAGGCCGACCGATTCAATGCACTACTTGGCTTTGATGCCGCGGTTGCAGAGGTTGTTTATGGCGAAGGAGACTGTCGAAAACATGATTTGGCATAGACGAGAACAGATTGAAGGAGTATTGGATCACCCATCGATGGAGAAGCTTGGAAGCACTTTGATCGAGAGTATCCTAATTTCACGAGGATCCACATAATGTAAGATTGGGGTTCTCCTCTGATGGTTTCACCCGTTCGAACTTTCGGGCTCCCAGTATTCGCGCTGGCCTGTGATCTTCACTTCGTACAACCTACCACCTTGGATGTGCATAAAGACTCCTATTATATTCTTAACCATCATCATCCTTGGTACAAATAATCCGAAAAGGAACATCGATATGTACTTGCATTCGTTAATATATATAAGTTGAATCAGCTATGGGATGTAGGCGCGAACACGTACGATGTTAGCAAAAAACAGAATTTTCGGACGAAGGCGATACTTATGTGGGCTATCAACAATTTTTTGGCTTATGGCCTGTTATCAGAATGGAGCACTCATGGCCGTCTCTCATGTACTTATTACATGGACCATACCAAGGCTTTCCGTTTAAAAAACGGAGACAAACTTTGCTTCTTCGATTGCCATCGACAGTTTCTTCCGAACGATCATTGATACAGGCGGAACATGAATGCTTTACGTGCAGGCATTGTAGAGAAGAGCAATTCACCACTAAGGTAGCTCGGAGACATGATTTGGGAGGAGGTAGAAGATTTACCAAGTGCTATCGAAGAGCCCACTAAGGGGTACAAGTGTGATGGATTCGGCCACACACATAATTGGACGAAGATGAGCATATTTTGGGACCTTCTACATTGGGGCACAAATCTGATCAGGCATAATCTTGAAGTCATGTATATCGAGAAGAATATGTTTGACAATGTAATTAATACTGTAATAAACGTGAAGGGGAAGATGAAGGACAATTGCAAAGCCAGGTTGGACATTGAAGAAACTTGCAGGCGCCGTGAATTACATTTCATATGAGAAGGGAATGGAAAGTAAAAGCATCCCAAGGCCATTTTCTTACTGGACAAGGAGGATAAAGGGAGACTTTGTAGGTGGATTCAGGGCCTCAAATTTTCAGACAACTACGTGTCTAATCTAAGAAGTGTCGACACGAATGAGAACAAACTGATGGGTATATATGAAGTGCCATGACTGCCACGTATTCATGGAGAGATTAATTCTAATTGCATCTCAAGAGTTCTTACCAACAGCAGTTTGGGATCTTTTGAAAGAACTTAGCATATTTTTAAGGGATTATTGTTCTAATAAACTTCTCGTCAATCATCTAGAAAAGCAAGAATGTGACATTTTGGTAACACTCTTGAAGCTCGAGAGGTTGTTTCCTCCATTTTTCGACTCTATGGAGCATTTTTCTTTCCTATGAGGCAAGTGTTGGTGGACCCGTCGGTTATAGATGGATGTACCCATTCGAGCGGCATCTGAACCACCTAAAAAGAAAGGTAAAAAATAAGGCACGGGTCGAGGGTTCTATTTGTGAAGCCTACGTTCTTGAGAAGATTTTAACATTTTGTTCGATGTATTTCAAGCCTTATGTTGCAACTAATAAACCAAAAGCTCCCAAAAACGACGACGGAGATGAAGAAGGTAATGATGCAACACTGAAGGTATTCAATGCTAAAGGGAAGCCTTCGTGTAAACTGAAGAAGAGATATCTGAACGGCGAGGAGCTAAGGGCTGCTTAGATATATGTGTTACTCAACTGTGATGAGGATGAGGCGAAGAAGCTTGAGGGGTAAGTAAATAATACATCTACGTTCACGTCTACTTTCATGTCATCTAGTAAATAATACGTCTAATTGGCCGATCTTTTGTTGTTTTTTGCATATTTAATGATGAGGTAAGGTCCACTAGGCCACACATAATAGACGAAGAAGCAGAGCAGGAAATGAAATATTATTTCCATTCCTGGTTGAGTGCATATATAAGGGCCTTGTATATATATGCACTTTACATGTCAATATACGAACTTAGTTTGCTATCTTGTGTTATGTAGGTCGATCTTCCACACACAAGACTTGAGAATGAATCTATTAGAACTCTTGCCAAGGGCCCAATTTTGGCCATAAAAATTTGGCCAAGCTACTGTGTTAATGGGTTTAGGTTTAAGTCAACAAATGAAAAGATCAAAGACAAACTTTATGGATCTCGATTCCACCAAAAACAGTTATTTGTGTATCAGATCATCGACCTACATGGATATCGATGCAGGCAATAATTGCTATGGCGTCTTACAAGAGATTGTCGAATTGCATTTACTTTGGAATAGAGCCTACAAAAATTGTGTTATTCAGATGTGATTGGTTCGATCTGATTCAAGATCAACGTTAGAGAATTGACAAGCATGGTCTTGTGGATATAAACTATTGTCGTTGATATCAGGGATATGAACTATTTATACTTTCAAGTCAGGCTCAGATCATATACTTCACAACCTATCCTAAACGGGGGACAACCAGGTAGGACTGGTGGGCAGTTTGCAAGGCCAAGGCAAAAAATACCTTTGAATTTCACGAAGTAGCTTATCAAGAGGATGAGCTACCTCTTCTACCAAATATTGTAGATGTGGACTTAACAAAAGTTTTTTATCCCAGATCTAATTATTATATAGGAGAGGTAGAAATATCCGAAAAGGAAGATCTACTAGATAAAAGTGTAGATGAGGAGGAGGAGAAAGAAGACGATGAGCAAAATGAAAAAGGTAAATTTTCAGAAGAGGATTGAAAGTAACTAATGAGGAGAAGGAGGAAGAAGACGACAAGCATGACGCATGCACGTGCACTTCGTTTGGGCTATCTACTTTTGTACTTTTGTGACTCTTGCGACTCTGGTATTGTCACGACCCGCACCCACCGAAAGGACACGAGATCGTGGGTACATCCAGCCTATGCCGCATTATCGGCCATAGAACGCTATCCTAGATTACACAACTAACTATAAACAATATAAATGTACATGTCGATGATAACTCTCCATACGGAGGACAAACACAAAATATACTATCTCAATCACAAATAGCTAAAGAAGAATAATAGCACGATAAGGAAATAGATAAGATGTCAAAGTACAATACAACCAAATAGAAATAAGTCTAAGAGTTAACAACACATCTTAAAGAGTAGATAGTATAATAAGACATCTCAGAAAGATAACATGAGACATATCCAGACAAATATCCTAGCTATTTAACTAGGCACTACTGGTGTCTTATCTAAGCTAGCAGGATCCTTCTGGTGATTCTTATACTTCCCCATCCCTAAATCGTGCCCAGTTCTCCGTCCACGGGGTGCGCGAGAAAGGAACACTGTCGGGACCGATAGGTCGGGATCGATCAAATCGATCGAACGGGAACGGTTGAATTAAGATATATTCCCCGTTATAGAATGTTTTCTTCAGAACCAAGTCCCATATTCAGCGGGTTACACCTCAAGGATTGACTCTGCGGCTGAGTCGGAAGAGACCTGCGGTTGCTCTATTTTTTATGCCGCTTGCGTTGGTTTTGATTTGGTTTTTTGAATGCATTTTCGTGAATGTTTTCGATGGTTTTCATAGCTTGCATTTCGAATTCGCATTTTCTATCAAACTTCTTGAATAATACAGTGATCTAATCGGTTGCTTGTACGATTTTAGGTAATCGCGTAGGCGACGTCTAGCGCGACCAACAAGTTCTCTCGCCTGAAGTAAACTCAAGGTGAGTGGCTAACCCTTCTCTTATCGACCCCTTCTTAGGTAAATCAATAATATTTGTTGCAAATAAAAGGATAAATGCAAGGGCACGGACACGATAAAAGGATCAAGTTTTCAAAGGAAAGGTAGGCTATATCTTAATAACTAAAACTATGTCTTTGCACGATCATGGACAACTTGTCGACAAGGCGATAGTTTCCTCGAGCGGCAACTCGGGGCCACGGGACCGTTTCGGCCTAGGAGGAAACAGGGTATAGTTGTGCTGGAAGATAGCACGGGTAAAGCGGGGACTCGCAGCAGGGCTCGCTACTCGCGTTGTGAGGACCCCGATTAACAAAGCTATACGTCCAGGATGGCTTGTGATGTCAGTGACTAATCACACGAGATATTGCACTTGGTATAAAAATGATAACAATTGACAGGGAAGTGCAATATCTCGTGTGATTAGTCATATGCTTGTTACATTATGCTTGTCATATGCTTGTTTGAAATTCACTAGGATGGTTAGAAACATTCATACATTAAGTCATATAAACTCCTGAACCAAATTAGAGCTTGGTACTTAATTAGCCACACACCAGTACATAGTGCAATGTACTGATCCTCGCTCTCCACGCAGGTACCCCGAACCACAAAGGGCGTGCCACTTAAAGCTCAAGCCGACGTGAACCCTTTTGAAGCCACGTCCGCGTGTTAAAGGCTTGTTTCTGAAATCCTTTTGAAGACTCCGCAATCAGTACAAAAGAAGAAAAGATGGCGACTCGACTTCTCTCGATAGCAGGTGGAAAGTGTAATTGTTTTGCTTGTAAAAAAGGATGTAATGTATGAAATGACTATCTCATCAGCGTTCATTTTGTAAGTCGAGTCATGTTGTAGCCCGCGCGGCAATGATTGTAATGGAGTCAATGTAAATGAAGTTTTATTATTATCAATGAAAAGTCTACTTCTATTTCAAATGTGTCAATCATTTTCTCTGCGTACTCTAACACGATGTTGTGTTTCAGATAACCTTATGACTATGCCTTATGCGATCGCAACTTAGGTTCGCACGATATCACGCCCGGGGGACGACTATCGATTCTACATAATCGGAGCATGACATAATGGTATCAGAGCATGGCTTTACATCCTTTGGCCTCATGTCTAGAGTTTTAAACCTTTGACCTCGCGTCAATGAGATAAGTTATTCCATACAATGAGTCTGTAATAATTTAAGACTGATGTGTTTGCCTTCGTATTGTAGAAGTGTCGGAACCCACGGTCGAGCAAGAGCAAAGCACTTCTAGCGGCTCTAGTAGTTCGCGGGCCGGACCTTCTAACAATATTATCGAAAGGATGCTGCACATGATGGAGGCGCAGCAGAATCAGTCCGAGAACCAACAACAACAGACAGAGGCAAGACAGGCCCAGTTCGAAGCTCGTTTCGACGCACAAGCTAAGTTGCAGCAAAAGCAACTAAATACTCTGCAGCAGATCGTCCAGACGATTGTGGCCAACGAAAATTCTACGACTGTGCCTATTATCACCATGCCGACGGTCCAATCCATTGAAGTCGACACGGAGGAGCCCGAGCATCACCCGGCGGCACCAAAAAAGTACAACTTTGAAGTGTCAGAATTCAAGAAAGCATGCCGCACTTCCTTTAGCGGTATCGAAGGCCCCTTTATGGCAATCGACTGGTTGGAAGAGCCGGAAGATCACTTCGAGCTCCTCGGTATTGAAGAGTCAAAGCAAGTCGCCTGCGCACAATTTCAACTATGATTGAACGAGCACGACTGGTGGGCCGTGCACAAGCGAGCGCTCCGACGCGACAACAGCACAACACCGATCTCTTGGGCCACGTTGTGCAAAGCTTTTGAAGTCGAGTACCTTCCCTCCACCGTTCGCTAAGAGAAGGAGAATGAATTCATGCAGTTGAGGCATGGGAACAGGACAATAGAATAGTATGCCGCAGAATTTAATAAATTGTCCAAATTTGCTGGTGTATTTCTTCCTACGGAGGAATATCGTATGCGACGGTTCGAAGTGGGTCTACGACACTCTATCGGTGCGCATGTCGGGGTCCCAGAGTACAAGACCACGGGCAATGCTTTGAATTATGCTCTCCGCCTTGAGAGCCAGTACCCTCCTATTGCTGCAGACTTTGTGCACAATTCCAATCACAAACGTCCTAGCTATACAGGGGGCAATAATCTCGCGTCAAAGCGTCCAAACCATGGCGGTTACCAGGGACATAACCTATCATTGTAATGTGCCAAGTGCCTTTCCTTTGGGCATGATACGAGCAAGTGCTTTGTCCTCGAAGGGGATGCTTCTTTTACGGACAGAAGGGTCAGCAAAAGTGAGAATGCCCCCAAAGATTGAATCATAACGCCCCGCCACAACAACACCATCAAGAGAACCGAGGACAGGCACCCCGACCTCCTCATCCCACTCAATCCAACAACCAAGGCCGACGTCCTAATGCTCAAGGGCGCGTCTTCGCCCTGACTCGAGATGAGGCGTTCGCTTCTGATACTATTGTGAAAGGTATATTGAATTTCAATAATGTACCTGCTCGTGTGTTATTTGATTCAGGTGCTTCGCATACTTTCATATCGACGGACTTCGCCACCGAGCACAAATTTCCTGTAATATCGTTAGACCTTGATCTTAGTGTAAGTATGCCTTCGGGCATGCCACTACACACAAATTTAGCCTGCGGAAGAGGAACCAATATGTATTAGGGGTCAAAAGATCGGCCTTGATGCGATAGTTCAAGATATGTAGGACTTCGACATCATAATGGGCATGGACTGGCTCGGTGCTTGCAACGCTGCCATCGACTGCGCAGGAAAGAGGGTCGCCTTTTGCATACCTGGAGTGCCCAAATTCTGCTATTCATGTGGTGAAGCCTCACCGACCTGTATGGTGATCTCGACGATTTTTGTTCGAAAGCTGCTTTATTCCTGATGTGAAGGCTACTTGGCGTCCGATCGTGACATGAGACAGGATGGTGCAAACACGGGTCAGACCGACGTTGTGGCAGAATTCTCAAACGTGTTCCCGGACGAGCTACCCGACATGCCGCCCTATCGAGAAATAGAGTTTACCATCGATACATTGCCTGACACTCGATCGATCTCGAAAGCTCCGTACAGAATGGCCCCTGCAGAATTGAAAGAACTGAAGGCACAACTACAGAAATTACTTGACAGAGGGTTCATCCGTCCGAGTGTCTCGCCGTGGGGTGCGCCCGTGCTATTTGTGAAGAAGAAGGATGGATCGATATAGCTCTACCTCGACTATCGAGAATTGAATAAGGCCACCGTCCGAAACAAATATCCCCTGCCCCTCATCGACGACTTATTTGACCAGCTCCACGGTGCAACGGTGTTTTTGAAGTTTGATCTGTGATCGGGTTATCACCAACTCACAGTCAAGCCAGATAACGTGTCGAAGTCTGCCTTCTGTACTTGTTACGACTACTACAAGTTCTTGGTAATGTCGTTCGGTCTGACAAACGCCCCTGCCGTCTTTATGGATCTAATGAATCGGGTGTTCCGTCCATTCATTGAGAAATTCTTAGTAGTCTTCATCGACGACATCCTCGTCTACTCGAAGGATCGAGTGCAACATGCAGAGCACCTACGGATGGTACTCCAAACCATTCGAGAGAATCAGTTGTATGCGAAAATGAGCAAGTACAAATTTTGGCTGAACATCGTCTCATTCCTTGGGTACATTATCTCCGCCGCAGGCATCGCAGTCGATCCGAAGAAAGTTGAGGCAGTTAGTGATTGGAAACGGCCTGCATCAGTTAGCAAAATTTGAAGCTTCCTAGGCTTGGCGGGATACTATCGACGCTTTTTGAAGGACTTTGCAAAGATTGCATCGCCATTGACTCGCCTCACCCAGAAAGGAGTCGCATTCGAGTGGTCAGACGACTGTGAAGCTTCCTTCCAAGAGCTCAAACAATGGCTTATTTTGGCCCCGATACTTGTACTTCCTGAAGGGACGGAGGGATTTCAAATCTTCAGCGATGCTTCTGGCCAGGGCTTGGGGTGTGTGCTTATACAGTAGAATAAGGTAATATCTTTTGCTTTCCGGCAGTTGAGACCGTACGAGAAGAACTACCCCACGCACAACCTAGAACTAGCGACAATTGTGTTCGCGTTGAAGCTGTGGCCTCACTATCTCTATGGCAAGGCGTACAAGATTTATATGGACCACAAAAGCCTCAAGTATCTCTTCATCCAGAAAGAACTGAATTTGCGGCAGAGGCGATGGCTCGAACTGATCAAAGACTACGACTTATCAATCGACTACACGCCGGACAAAGGAAATGTTGTAGCGGATGCACTGAGCCAAAAGTACTTAGCTTTGTTATGCATCAACGATCGACTGCTGCGCGACTTGGAAGGAATAGGCATTGAACTCTGAGTTCATTTCAGAGGCGTGAAACTGTCACAACTACGGCTGGAACCGAGCCTATTAGAGAGAATCAAGTCTGCTTAGAAGGATGACCCATACCTGGAGAAGATACAGAAGCTGATATCGACAGGGAAAGCGTCCGACTTTCCAGAGGACGAGTCGGGAGTATTGCGAGTGAAGGGTCGGCTATACGTTCCGGATGACGTAGAACATAGAAAGGAGATAATGTCGAATGCGTATTATGCAAAATATTCTTTACATCTTGGTAGCACCAAGATGTATAAGGACCTTCGCATTGTCTTTTGTTGGCACGGTATGAAGAGGGATGTAGCACTCTTTGTGTCAAAGTGTATGGCCTGTCAGCAAGTCAAAGCCGGGCACCAGCGACCGGGCGAGAAGATGCAGAACCTTACCATTCAAGAGTGGGAATAGGATCATGTCACTATGGACTTCGTTGTTGGCTTGCCGAGGATGTCGCAGGGAAACGATACCATCTGGGTCATCGTCGATCGACTAACCAAGTCAGCACACTTCATAGCCATTAAAGTTACTTGGAGCATCGACCGCCTTGCTCAGATATACCTTGATGAAATAGTTCCGTTACACGGGATCCCAGTATCTATCGTCTCGGATCGGGATGGACGGTTCATAGCGCGCTTCTGGGGTAGTCTTCATTCAGCATTGGGGACTAAGTTGAAGTTTAGCTCAACTTATCATCCTCAGACTGACGGCCAAACAGAACTGGTGAACCAGATTCTCGAAGACATGTTACGACTCTATGCGATCGACTTAAAGTCAAGTTGGGACGTTCATCTACCGTTGGCCGAGTTTGCATACAACAATATCTATCAGTCCAGCATCCAAATAGCGCCGTATGAATCTTTATACGGCAGGAAGTACAGATCACCCATTTGCTAGAATGATGTCGGAGAACGACAGATACTCGGTCCGGAGCTGGTAGAGCAGACTGTGCAGAAGGTCAAGTTGATACAAAAGATAGCACAAAGCCGACAGAAGATCTATGCCGACACACATCGATGCCCCCTCGAGTTCTCGGAAGGCGACCATGTGTTCCTGAAAGTGATGCCTATGCGTGGAGTTTCCAGGTTCGGTGCGAAAGGAATGTTGAGCCCGAGATTTGTTGGCCCGTTCAAAATATTGAAGCAAGTCGCCCCAGTAGCTTACCAAATTACCTTGCCGCCTGTGTTGTCGGAGGTACACGATGTCTTCTACGTCTCATAATTATGGAAGTACGTGCACGATCCGGGCCATGTGGTAGATTTGGGTCAGCTGGATCGGAAGGCAGACTTGTCATATGTCGAAGAGCCGGTGCAAATCTTGGAGTGCAAGGATAAACTTCTCCACAATCGTGCTATTCCTCTCGTCCGTATCCTCTGGAGAAACCATTCGGTCGAAGAGTCGACGTGGAAGCTTGAGTCAGAAATGAAAGAAAAATTTCCTTCATTGTTCTCGTAGAGGTAGGTTCTATTCTTAAGTTTTGAGGACGAAACTTTTTCTTAGTTGGTTATGGTGTGGTATTCCGTCCCTACATTGTGCCCCATTCTCCGTCCATGGGGTGTGCGAGAAAGAAACACTGCCGCTATCGATTCGGTCGGGACCGATAGGTCAGGACCGATAGGTCGGGATCGATCGAATCGATCGAACGGGAACGGTTGAATTAAGATACATTCCCCGTTATAGATTGGTTTCTTCAGAACCAAGTCCCATATTCAGCGGTTTGTACCTCAAGGATTGACTCTGCGGCTGAGTCGGGAGAGACCTGCGGTTGCTCTGTTTTTTATGCCGCTTGCGTTGGTTTTGACTTGGTTTTTTGAATGCATTTTCGTGAATGTTTTCGATGGTTTTCATAGCTTGCATTTCGAATTCACATTTTCTATCGAACTTCTTGAATAATATAGTGTTCTAATCGGTTGCTTGTACGATTTTAGGTAATCGCGTAGGCGACGTCTAGCGCGACCAACAAGTTCTCTTGCCTGAAGTAAACTCAAGGTGAGTGGCTGACCCTTCTCTTCTCGACCCCTTCTTAGGTAAATCAATAATATTTGTTGCAAATAAAAGGATAAATGCAAGGGCACGGACACGATAAAAGTATCAAGTTTTCAAAGGAAAGGTAGGCTATATCTTAATAACTAAAACTATGTCTTTATACGGTCATGGACAACTTGTCGACAAGGCGATAGTTTCCTCGAGCGGCAACCAGGGGCCACGGGACCGTTTCGGCCTAGGAGGAAACAGGGTATAGTTGTGCTGGATGATAGCACGGGTTAAACGGGGACTCGCAACGGGGCTCGCTACTCGCGTTGTGAGGACCCCGATTAACAAAGCTATACGTCCAGGATGGCTTGTGATGTCAGTGACCAATCACACGAGATATTGCACTTGTTATGAAAATGATAACAATTGACAGGGAAGAACATGGTAAGTCTCATAAGGTACGGCACGGTCCGTCGTGGGTAAGTTCCAACGTATGTTATATTATGCTTGTCATATGCTTGTCATATGCTTGTTTGAAATTCATTAGGATGGTTAGAAACATTCATACATTAAGTCATATAAACTCTTCAACCAAGTGAGAGCTTGGAACTTAATTAGCCACGCACCAGTACAAAGTGTAATGTACTGATCTTCGTTCTCCACACAGGTACCCCGAACCACGAAGGGCGTACCACTTAAAGCTCAAGACAACGTGAACCCTTTTGAAGCCTCGTCCGCGTGTTAAAGGCTTGTTTCTGAAATCTTTTTGAAGACTCTGCAACCAGTACAAAAGAAGAAAAGATAGCGACTCGACTTCCCTCGATAGCAGGTGGAAAGTGTAATTGTTTTGCTTGTAAAAAGGGATGTAATGCATGGAACGACTATCTCATCAGCATTTATTTTGTAAGTCGAGTCATGTTGTAGATCGCACGGCAATGATTGTAATGGAGTCAATGTAAATGAGGTTTTATTATTATCAATGAAAAGTCTACTTCTATTTCAAATATGTAGAATTGGGCATTATATGTCCACACACTAAGTTTCTAGGCTATATTAGTTATCCTAGGATACTATGGATGTTTATTACCTAGATCACTTAAATAAAACTATTACCCTATTACATAGGTATACCTACACTTCTAGGTAATAATGCCCAATTCTTAGATTAGCCTATAACCCTATATAAGTATACCTTAAACTCATAGAGGTATATAGATTTATTTATAGATAATATTCATAATGTCATTTCCCCCAAACTGCTACTGTAGCTACTAAGCCATGCTTCCCAGTCCCTATGCCTCAATCAATACCGGCACACACCCTATCTAATCAGTTGACTACCAAGGTATTCAGGCCTTCTCTTACCAATTTCTATAATACCAAGTGTCAAGGCCCTTACCCTTCACTGTATATTTCCCTGCTGTTGTTACTTCTCCTATGACACTTGCTCCTCCCTCAATATATATAACTAATGCATTTATATATAACTAATGACCGATTCAAGATGAAGTGAGGACTGATACATAAAGCCACCATCATATGCTGCACTTAATTTACCCCTTCATAGCTCAGATACACATAGGGATAGGACTGGTACATCAGTAGAGAACCCTCTTACTGAGTCCTTTAACTTTTTCTAATGCTAATAGGCCTATCCTGACAGCAATTATTGTTGCTGCTACTGCTGTTTTAATTTAGCAGTTAATATACTGCTACAATTGTTGCTATTGCAACACTCACTTGCCGGAGCCCCTCAATCTTACTGCTACATTGCTAAACAAGTAGCAATTGCTATTGTAAGATGGCCTAAGCCCGAGCCTCTCTTACCTAGACTGATGCCAATAAGCCCCTGCCATTGGCCCCCTTTACTATTGCTATTTCTCAAGACGTGATAGTATTCACTGGATGCCCATCCCTGCTTACCCGAGCCTACATCTCTTCTTACCAATTGCTACCTGACCCCCCTTAGATATACTGGTACATATAGACTACATAACTCAAACAAATGACTGATACAAATATACATAGAGGGCTGATACACAATGGGTCATCCTATCTAACAAGACTGATGCAAAGTATCATGACTGATACATAATAATAAAGGACTGATACATGTGTCCCCTATATATATGATACATTATCTCATAACAGTCCCATTCCCTCATGCTTGAGCCATCTTGGCATTACTGCTATAGCTACTGCTATCTATATGGCTAAAATTCCTCTTCAACTGATTGATACTCAAAGTATCAATGCCTCTCCATACTCACATATGAAATCAGTCCTCTATACTCATAACAGTCCATAATTTATACAAAATGGTCCACATATGTATATCAAAACAGTCCCAACAGTCCAAAAATCCCCCAAGTCACACAAACACATAATATTCACCTATAATGACTAAATAAGCTTACAAATGATAACCTATAGCAATATACATCTAATTACAAATGGTAATTCTAAATTTAGAGCATTGAGTGCTCTTTTAGATATTTTGTCAAACACTTGGCATGTGTATCGGAATACATTGTGATACGTCCATGTTTGCCATTGATTGTAAAAGTACAGAACAATTTTATAGGAGGACTGAACTTAGACTCACAATACAAACTCGCTCGTACAAAGAAAGCCTAGGAATGAAAACCTAGGTACAACAATCTAAGTACGATTGTTTATTTTTGATTCTGTGGGGTGACGATAGAGGCTCGGGAAAGCGACGGCAGCTCTGCCTTACTCCTTGGACGATCAGACGTAGCCTTGGCTCTGATAAAGAAATGCTCTCAGGATGGAAAGAATCTTATGTGCACGCCTTTGTCTCTCTGTGTGTCCAACCGGGTGGAGGGGATCTCTTTTGCAAGGGAATGGCACCTTGCTATATATTTTTTTAAAATCAGGATCGGATCAGATTCTTTTGCAAGGGAATGGCACCTTGCTATTTATAAGAATGGGGTGTGATCATTAGGGTTTGTAATGATTCCTCACTTAAAAAGTCGGCGGCCAATCTTCTGGGCCATTATTCTTGATTGCATTGTATCTGGGCAATTGATTCTTGATTGTGACAAATCTGTATAGACAATTAATGTTAATTGCAATGAATCTTCATAATTTGTCATGACAAGCTCGGATCTCCCGCCACGTGTCCAATTTGCTTAATCATAACAAATTAGATTTGATTTGAGTAATAATGGTGATTGTACTAAATCTGGTTGTCAGGATTTGCCAGCAGCCATAACTCCGAGGGGATAAGACAGCCACGTCTCTCAACTTGTCATAAGGATCGCCACGTATCTCTTTGTCGTGTGCGGTCTTCTAATTAAACCGTATATGGGTAGCCCCCAACAATCCTAGCCGCATGAAGGTAACAGCCGTATGAGGATGGCAGCCTTGTGAAGGAGACAGCCGCATGAAAGAGGCAGCCGTATAAAGGTAGCAGCCGCATGAAGGTGGCAGCCGCATAGGGATGTCAGCCGCATGAAGGAAGCGGCCGCATGGAGAGGTCGACCGTATAAAGATGGCAGCCGCATAGGGGTGCTTGGGACTCGACGGATCCTGTCAGTTATAAAAGATTTTCTCCTTTTTCCAAGGAGCACGCCATCATTATTTTAGCTTTATATCAGAGCTGTCATTCATTGTGTCAGAGCTATCATTTATTGCGTCATAGCTGTCATTCATAGAAATTAATTAGGCGGCTGTTTTATGGCCAGCTGTAGAAGCGGACAACGTATGGCTACGTGTCTTCGCCTGAGCCGCACGGAGCTGTTGGGGAGTTTTGAGCCGTATAGCGTTCTGAAGGATTCCTGAGCCGCATGGAGCTGTTGGAGAGTTTCGAGCCGCATAACATTCTGAAGAATTCCTGAGCCGCATGAGGCTCCCTCTGTTTTGGAGCCGCATGGGCTTTTCTTGTCCTTTTCCATGCTTCTACAAGACCCCCTTCAAAGTTTTCAATTTAAAAAATTAAAATACTTTGAATAAGAAGCATGGCTATATATAAACTCTTTTGGCTGCATGGGGTATTCTAGCCGCATGGACTTCTTAGCCGCATAGGATGTTCGGGCCGCATGGACTTCTTAGCCGCATGGCCTTACTAGCCGCAAAGGTCATTTCTGGCCGCATAGACTGTCTGGCCGCATAGACCCCCTGACCGCATGGGCTCTTTGCTACGTCTCCCTACCACGTATGTATCTCATTTATTGCCCTTGATTTGCTTTGGATTTAAAGCCGCCTTTTGGGGCAGGATCCTAAGGGTCGGTTTTAAATTTCTGGATTTTTCTCAATGAATGAAGAGTTGGTTTTGTTTTTATGCGGCACACGGATCAAAGCGTTCCCCCTCTCCTTTTGCCTATAAATAGGAGCGTTCTTGGATAGAGAGACTTCTTTACTTCCTTCTGTCTTCAAACTCTTTTTGCCCTAAGTTGCTGTCTTCGTCTTCCTTCTCCGTTTATCAGTCAAAAATGGCCTCCAAGTCTTCTACAGCCGCGGCGAAGGGTAAGGGAGTGGCTTCTTCATCAGCCACGACGCCTGAAGTCCACCCCGACGTTCACCCCCCATTGTTGGTAAGGGTTTGTGCGGATCACATATTTTGAAACCATACCAAAGACGACTCTGTTACACGCTTTATACACAAGGCCTTAATGCGTTCCTCGTTTTCTTCGAACTGTTCAATTTGTATGGACTGTATGTACGTCCCATATTCGAGCCGTATGGGGGTATACTCCAGGTTCGAGCCGCATGGAAGTTGTCTAGTGGCCGCATAGACGCTTCATAAACTGAACCGCACAATGACCCTTCGAACAAAGCTTCATAATTCCCTATGAATCGAGCCGTATGAAGCCCTCTCAAACAGGGCCGCATGAGTTCGTCTGGATTGGGCCGCATAAGGCTGTGCTGAATCGAGCCGCATGAGCTCCTCTAAAATGAGCCGCATAATGCTCCGCTAAGTAGAACCGCATAAGCCTACGCTAAACAAAGCCACATAAGCTTACGCTAATCAGTGTCGCATAAGCTCATGTTCGAACAAAGCTGCATGAGATTTTTTTAAAACAGAACTGCATAAGCTCGTCTTTAAATAGAGCCGCATAAGCTCGTCTCTAAATAGAGCCGTATGAGCTCATGTAAGCCAAAGAACTCAGTAGTTTCATTTTAGCCATCATTTGATTTGTTTCTTTCTTTCCTTCTTCAGTGAATCTGCCAGTTAATGCAGCAGGAGAGCCTCTGGTGGGTCGCGCCCAATCGGCTATGGGCTATCGATATGACTACATAGTCGAGTATATGACGAACCTGCTCCCAAAAGAGCCTTTGGAAAGGCTGAATGCTATCAAGAAATAGTCCTTTCACTTCCTCTAGGCCATGCTAAACTCAGGGTAATTGGAGGAAGAATACCTGAAGCCTGCGTTCCTCTTTGGGGATGCTTTGTCTGTAAAGAACACCCAGGTACTGGATGTATCCGAGAGCTGGGACTTTACTCTTGACGGGGTGGAGATCCATATCCCTCCGATAGAGCATCATTTTCCTCTGTCCCGGTTCAATATGCTACCGCTAGACAGAAAGATGGTAGACTCCTTGACTCCCAGCAAGTCGGGGATGTTTGTAGGAAATATCCATTACAATAGGAATTTGGGGTCAGCGTATCCAGAAAAGGAACCGGTCAGTCGGTACGTGATGGGACTGGCTCCGGGTACCTCTATAAACGTTGCGGGTCCCAATTTCATATTCTTTCAGGCTGATACCTTCCTGAACTAGCTCGATCGCAAAGGGTCGTATCCCATCGGACGGTTGGCGTTGCCGAACTGGATAAACCCTATCCCTACGTGGGCCAACTTGACCACGTGGATTCTACGGAAATATACGACTCCGCTGCGTGAGATCGGCCTTTATCATGCCATTCGGGGCACTTGTCATGGTCTACCCATAAATAAGCCATTGTTCATAGCTCTTCTGGATATGTACAATCGGCGGACGGGAACCTTCTTCACACCGGGAGGGAGCTGGGACTCGCTCTCCACGAGATGTTTGTTATCTCCAAGTTGCCCTGGGAGAAGAAGTCTTTGAAGTGTACACTCCTACGAGCGAAAAGCTCGAGGATTTGGATCGACAGTTCCCGGACTTTGTCACCGTGTATCGGGAATTGTTATGTCACCACAGTACTTGTCATCAGACGGCTATCAAGAACGATGGTAGCTCAGAAGGGAGCATTACTCACACCACCACCTGGGTCACATACCTTTTCATACTAGGCGCCTCCGATCGGGTTTCTTTCCAAGATCCTCAAACTCATGAGGAGGTACAACACTTGGTGTCAACTGCCAAGAGTTGAGGTCCACGGGCGACACCTTTGGGAGTAAGACCGACTCCTTTAGTTATTTTTATCATGGTACTCAACGACTGTCGGAGAAGGGGCTTTTGGCAGGGTTCCTGATGGTGTGGCTACAGAACTGCATAGTCTCCGGAGGGGCATGTTCCATCGAGAGAATCAGTCGCCATTTTATCCTCTCTGCGTAAAGCTGGTCTTTGGGGCCAATCTGGCTCTTCTTCTGGCCATGGTGTGCAGCATACACCATGGCCTTCGTGCCTTTTCTTCCAAAGTCATCGTCCATGACCAGGCAATAGATTTTGAGCACATAGAGCTGCCATATCATTATCTGATGGGGTGGCTGTTAATGCACAACCGGTCTTTGATGAGACCTGGAGCATAAGATGGCGTTACAGCTGATGACGCTTTTATTTTTCGAATCTACCATCAGCCCTGGGAGTACAGCACCATGCCAGCCTATCGGAGAGCGCTGGCGAGAGTAGACGGATACAACTTTTTTTGTGTTCGTACCTCATTTTATTGCTGAAGAAGTGAGGAGCGTACATGTTGATGGTACCGAACCTCCTCTCCTCCTACCTGAGAAAATGCTCCTTTGGCTGCGTAATATCCGTCCAGCGCACCTGGTATATCGAAACCACAACAACGTCTACCTGGAGCCCTACTTGCCCAGCAGGTTTTCCCGCCAGTTCGGGTATAGCCAGCTATTTTTTGACAGTCCTAGCTCTTGCCTGGGCTTTGAAGGTAGCGTCCTGGATGGTATCAGGGCATGGCATTATTACGACACGGTTCATACTCGAACCACCTTTTCAGTCCTTGATGGTGAGGTGCCCGAAAAGATTTTGTATATGGCGACCTTATATCATGTTACGGCGAGCAAGCCTCCTGTTAGTTTTGACCCGAGTACCAGCTTCATTGTGGGTACTGGCTTGGCAAAAAAGCCCAAGGGATCTAATACGAGGAAGAGGAGGGCGAATGCGGTTCCTGTGCCTTACTCGGAGTCCACAACTGCGGACGAAGAGAATGACAAGCACGATGCATATAACTCTTCCCTTCTGGTGGAAGATGTCGGGGCAGATCAGCCGCCTGTTATATCAGATGAGATGGTGGCAGATCAGCTACATGTTGCACCTGGTCCTGTACGGAAATGTAGCAGACAAATCTCCCCTGTTGGCGGTATTCCTTACTTCCGAAAATGGGCTGCGATCATACGTCGCAAGCTAACTATAAAGGAGAGAAGCGAGGACGTCGACCCCGCTTCGGAGGTAAATCGAGTTACTACCATCTTTATTCAGTTCTTCCTTTCTTCTGGACTTTAATCTTAACCATTTTCCTTTCCTCTCGTAGGCGTCAGAAGAAGAGGAATCTCGAGAATCGGCCGCTGTTTCTGAAGTCAATTCAACCTTGAACACCTTAATCAATGACATGTGTGTCGGGATTATTTCTGTCGGGGCTCTCTCGGCGGCGACTGAGGGATCTCACATTGCTGAGGTCTCTACCCAAGACGACGGGGGCTCTGATGAACCTGTCCCCGAAACTGCTGAATTTCATCAAGGTGACGCTGACCCAGTCGTATCTCCTTTCGGGACGGCTGGGGCAGAAGAGCCAGCTGAATTCGGCTTGGAGGTTGCTGGTGAGGGGACTATGGCAGCTGTGAGCGAGCCTCAGCCTCCACAACCCTCCTCTGGTAAGATAAGCCAAATTTTGACTAGTGAGAAGGCCCATTTGCTCTATCATCACATCATTCGGGTTATGCTGATTGATGGTTGCTCTGGACATACAGGTCCCGCCTCTTCACTGCCCATGACGGATACTGTCGGGGAAGGCTCTGCCAGCGGGGATTTGGTGGAAGGGAGCGTGCCCCCTCCTCTTCCGACTTATCTTGAGGGGCCTCCCGCCGGGTCGAGTTCGGGAGGTCAAATGGCGGCACAGCCTGGATAGGGAGCAATGGTCCCTGCATCTTCCTCTGCTCGTATGACTTTGGGGGTTGACCTCTCAGCCTTACCGAGTATCCAGGTTGTTCGGGCCGCGGAGGAAGAATTGACCGTTGTTCAAGCATCCTTTCGCTCAGAATTTATTTCCCTTATGGCAGGGGCGGCAAGTTCTGTTGCGTCTTTTTCGACCCTGCCAGCTATACTTTCTTTGACACCGTCCTCTACGGAAGTTCTGGATGAGGCGTCACAGGATGTGGTTGATAGTTTCTACCGCCACTTGAAGAGAGAAGTAGAAGCTGCCGTGGGGTGGGGGACCCCTATTGCCCTGGCCCGACAGTGTGCTCGTGGCCAAATTGAGACTCTTAAAACCCTTTCTGGCAGAGCAGGGATAGCTGCGCTTTTGGAGCCCAAACTGTTAGAGGCTAATCAGCTTGTGGCCCAGTTTTAAGTGCTGCGGCAAGCTGATCTGTCTGCAGCAATAGATCAGAAGAGGGGCTTCCTCACCACTGCCTTGGAGAAGATAAGGCTTGTGCGGGATACATCCAAGCCGGTTATAATAAAGTACCTTGGCGACCTATCTCTCTTGTACGACCAGCTGAGCTGCCAGAGCGAGGTTTATAGGGCTCGGGAAGCGGCCGCCTCTCTGGGAGTAATCGATACAAGGGAGCAGATTCTCGAACTTCAGAAGAAGCTGGCCTTCTTGGAGTCTGAACTTGAAACTTCCCGTACGGACAAAAAACTGATTATTCAGGATGCCGAAAGGGTTTTTCGAGCTTCTACTTACCTGGAACGTGCTCTGAAAAAGTTTGAGGATGGTTGGGGGGCTCACGCGCCCTTGGAAGATGCGGCACCGTTGACTCATGAGGTCGAGCGTCGGGCCAAACAGAGGTTTGAGCGATCGACTGCCTTGTTAAAGGACCGTCTCAGGGCATTATGTATCGCCGAACAATAGTCGACTTTTTTCCTTCTTTTTGTTTTCGTTGCTTTCCTTTCTTGAGGAGGACGTGGTCCCCAGAACATGGAGTACTTTTGCCTTTTCAAATAAAAGAGTATGCTTTATTCTACCCTTTATTTGTATTGCTTATTGCGTTTGTGGTATTGTGGTATTCGCCCCACTGGGGGACTGTTTGTGGACTTGCTACCCCTGGCATACCTTGGTTTTAGGTACGGATAACAAGTTTGATGGGGATAGTCAGAAAATTCTACAGTGACGTGGCCATGGAAGTTCCCGGTGTCGGAAGAAAGAATGCTACGGAGCAGCTGGGCTCCCGGGACATGATGAGGAATTTGCGGTCAATAAAGGATATTTGTGGTCACCTGAGAATATTCATGGTCAACTAAGGAAATTTGTGGTCAACAGAGGACATTTGTGGGCCTATTATCCTTGGCGTACTTGGGTTTTTTTTGGTACGGATAATAAGTCGAGAGAGAGCCAACATACTTACTCAGAGGTAATGAGGACATGGTAAGTATGAGGGTTTCTTCGATGGAGCCTTCCCACTCAGAGGTGATGAGGACGTGGCAGGAGTGGGCTCCATGAAGGGTACATAGAACAACTCAGAGGTAATGAGGACGTGGAAGTTCTATGTGAGGGGCGGTTTATTTTTGATGGAAGGGGAACAACTCAGAGGTAGCATCGACGTGGTTGTTTCGGAAAATCTGTGGATTTGTTATCGTTTTTGTGCACTGAAAGTACGGGTATTGGATCATAAGGAGGGAGCTTTTTTAGGAGGAAAGTTCAGAGGTATGATCATACATGACTTACTACCTAAAAGATGCGATATAGATTCATTTTACAGCACCCAGTTTCTGAAATAAGGATAATTTTGAAATTTTATAATTATAATCATTTAATAATGATATTTAAACCATGTTATGATTTTTGGTGATTTTTAGTTAATTTAAAACTAATTAAAACCACGACTTGTGATTTTGATGATTGACTAGTGTAACCCTAGAGTTGGTTAAGCCCAGAGACTAACCATGACCAAGGAAGCCTAGTCATGTGATTAGGATGACTAATTATAACTTTTTAGCCTAGGGGTATTTTGGTTATTTTGACAATTTTGTGAAATTTGTGAATTATATTAATTAAATATGTGCTAGTTAATTATTTGTGACTTACCCTAGAGTTTAGCCTAATCTAGATTAGCCTTGAGCTTAGAGTCTTGATTAGGATAACCTAGTAATGACAATGTTAACAATATCTAGATATTTCTAATAGGATATTTTCTTTTAGGATATTTGTGAAAAGAAAGCCTTAGAACTATTGGACCAATAGGAGGACTTGGAATTTGTTGGACAAATCTTAGCCACACATCTAAAACCCTAACCCTAGCCTTTATCAATAGCCATCAAGAGGCTACACCCTATTTTAATCACATCATCAAGTTCTTGCCTCTTTTTAAAATACCTACTAAGAACCCTACTTGTGTTCTTCCCCAAACCTTCACCAAATTCTCATTTCTCCACCAAATTGGACCAAACGAATTGCGTTGGACTCCTCTACAGTAGTAGAAGCTAGTGGGGGCTTGCTTGCGAGAAGTGGAGAGCGTTTGGACATCGCTCGAGGAAGGCAACTTCTCATTTCGGGAGCCTATTCTTTGAGGTTTCACCCTCAATAGGTAAAACCTATCAAACACCTTTAAATTTCCAATTTCTTTCCACAGATGCATCCATTTAGGGTTCCCTAGGTGTAGCCCAAGTTTGGTAGGATTTCGTGTCCGTTCGATACCCGTATCGGACATGTATCGGTATTTTTAAACTTGTGTTCGATGAAATGTCACATAGAATTAAAAATTAGTAATTTGCAAAACTAATTAAACAAAAATGTATCCCTATATGTATAATTTAATTTCCCCACTGACTGAGCATGATTTGGACTCGTGTCCGTGTCCAAAATGGACACGAACACGCTGTACGACACCCCCGTGCACTGTTCTGCTACCCGACCCCTATTTCTCCATCCACAGGACACATGGACACGTAAAACTTGACATGGGGGTAGGGGCAATTTCTGACAAGGCTGCCCCAAAGTTTCGTGTCAAGTCGTGTCGTTGTTTTCCATAAAGAAATTCTCTTTATTTGTTGTGTTTCTGGGAAAATTACAACTGTAGGAATCCGATCTAGAAGACGATCGCTTTATCCCTTGGACTATGCGAAGAAGAAAAGCTGTCAAAATTTTGACAGTAGATATCAATGTATCTGTACAATGAATGAGAAAAAGAACTCTACTTATAGAGTCAAAACAGTAACTGAAAAGATAACTACCTCACCACTGGTGCACTTGAAAAGTCACGCAGACTCTAAATACACGCAGGGTTAGTGAGTAGTTACTGGACGTGGCCCATAACTGTTGGACATATGGCATCAGTGCATGGGTCGTATGCAAGTTACTGGGCACGCGAGAGAGAGATCGGTGGCATGGCTGCCACGTACTCCAGTTGAAATGAAATCCACGCTGACTTGCTGAAGGCAAAAATCCACGCAGATTCGTTGACGCAGACTCGTTGAAGGCGAAATCCACGCAAGTTTTGAAGAAGAATACTTCAGAATTCACGCAGGCTTTGAGAAGAATAACTCAAAAGTCACGCAATGTTTTGAGGAAGGAGAAGGTTCAGAATCCACGCAAACCGCCAGCTGTCTTGATTTGGCACGCTTCGTCTGACACAAAATCTCTGACATTGATTATATTGTCAGCCGTATTAAATGAAGATAAGACCCAAAGTCACGCCAACTTGGTGAAGAGTGAGTCTTGCTAAGGAAGATTTTGAAAATCACGCAAAAGACGGTTGTGATCTCTCGAGTTCTGTGCATACGTGGCATACGAGGAGACGTTTCTCGACTGTTGTGTTGTCAGTCATTATGATTCTGACGTATGGCTGAGCTGTCTCTGCGTGACTTCTAAAGAGATGGCCAGGCAGAACTTAGCTTTTGTGCTGCTTCTCGGATCACTCTGTGTGACTTGTTCTGATCAACTCAGCGTGACTTCATTTTTGAGGCCTACAAAACCCCCTTCAAAGTTTTCGAAAAATGATAAAATATTTTTGAAATACTTTGAAATAGAGATGATGAAATGAGTTAAAGTCACGCTGAGATGACTCCAAAATTTTTTCGGAAGTCGAAAAGACTTCGAAGTTCTTTGAAAATATCCAAATGAACTTATTAAATGTCATAATGACTCTTCATTCTCCGAGACTGATTGCGTCCAATTTATGGTGGAATATGAACTGTCGACGAGATCTGTTATATAAACAGGAAGAGATTCTCAGTTTTGACATTCATCTCTCGAAAATATGACCCCAAAGGAAGCAGCCGAAGAGGAAGCACGAAAGTTGGGCTTTTGTTCCCATGGTGACCCCACTTTTGGGGGCAAAGAACCCGAACCTGTCGTTATCGAGCTCAAGGACGACTCCACGCAGTTAGCCAAGAATCTCTTGAGCTACTTTGGATTGGATGGCTCGTCTTCTTCTGATGGGCGGAGCCTTATGGAGAAGCGTGAAAGGCTCGAGACTCTGTTGCATCGCCTGGGAGTTAAGAGCGTAGAGGAGTTAGGCATCAAACTTAGCCGCTCTGGAAAATAGAGCGTAACTTTCTACGCTTTTGTTGCACTTTTCTGTTTTGTCTTTTTGTAAGGCCATCAGCGCCTGTTTAAAGAATAAAGTACAACTTTTGTGTTTGATCTGCGTGCCTTTTAATGAAGAATATTAATTAGCACACTTTAACTGTTTCCAATATTGCACTATCTCCCGAAGTACACGTGACACTTATTCCACAATTTACGAGCGCTATTTATGCGAATCTTTTCCAAGAATAGACCTGCACTTGACCTTTTAAATAGATGGATGAACTCCACGCAAACTCATCTTCCCATTCTTCTTCCTCTCTTCTGAGAATGAATTTTCCGTGAGAAGAAAATAGGAAAGCCATGTTGTCTGATGTTCGACTTCTGCGCACTGTATCAAACATGAGTCTGTCAATCCTTAGCAGCAAATTTGAAGGTAAGTCAGTGTAATACGTGTACTTATTTTTGCTGTTGAAGATAGGCTTTCTGTTTCTTATTTCTGATTTGAACAATACACGCCTGTTTCTGTTTGATAAATACATACTGAATGATTTCTGTTGATCTTTCTGCAGAAACTTGGCTGAAAATTTTCTTCAGAACTGGCATTGGGGATGTGGATGCTGTGGAGAATATCCTGCTGACGTCTACATCAGGGAGCTCATACGCTTTTGACGCGTAAATCAGACAACTCAGAACTCTTCGTGGGATAGAAGGGTCTTCCTTAGATGGTAGGAAGAGCCTTTATTCACGAGAGTTGGATAGTGGAGTGAACTCTAACCCGAGAGATTGGGTAGTAGAGTTCCTCTGACGGCAGAATTAGGAATCGTATCCCAATGCTGGATACATTCCTACCTGCTTGAGGTGCCGTCGTTCCTCTACGAGCTGTATTGGCAGCAACACGCCGTCGGGCTGCCATACTCTGTGGTTCTCCTCTCGTATGAGAGAGAAGACCAGAGTTTGATTCCTGCTGATCTGGTCGTGACTGAGACCCAGACAGTCAGGAATTGCCACCAACAACGAACCTGACGGAGAAGGTCCGACGGAGAAGATCTAAAGAAGAAGATAGATCTCTATTAGGTTATCGTTGTGGTGTAGAATAAAAATCCAAGATTTGTAATAGATTTCCATTATGATTTGTAAGAAAGTCTAAGAAAATGTAATAGACTTTTTGTGGTGAAATGGGAATGGAAATGACAATTCTTCTATGCTCAATGATTTGTATTTGTGGATGAATTGTGGACATGATAGATAATAAAATCATCTTTTCTGTTTTAGAGTATATGATATTATCAGAGGTATTATGGACATGATAATATATAGGAACTCGAAAGAAAATAGATTGATTTCTATGCAGAGGTCAAAACATGACAAATGAGTAAGTAGATTCAGAATTGATTCAGAGGTTATGAAAACATGATAAATAACGAATCCCCACTTAATAAATTGATAGAAGATTATGAACGGATGAACCGTTAGGAAATGATGAACAGATGAACTGTCGAGTGAATGTAATAAATGAACGGATGAACCGTCAAGTATTAATGAACATGTGAAACGTCGGATGAATATGAGAAATGAATGGATGAACTGAATATCGGGAAAGAATACGTCCCTTCGATCCTTGTAACCATATGCCTATAAATAGAGCATATATTTGAATAGAAGGATCGCATTTTATCCACAATGTCTTCTGAAAAGAATATAAAGAAGGCTGAAGTCGCCCCCGAAGCTACTGAAGGTGTTAAAGAACATCCACCTCCGCAGAAGAAGGAAATGGGCGAAAGCTCGTCTACTCCCAAGCCGCCGAAAGATATCCTGGACTTCCTGGTCGAACCAGGAGAAACCGAAGAAGAAGAAGCAATGAGGCTGGCTGCCTGTCAATTCTTGGTGCGGTCAGGAAAAGATGTACTCAATTTTTTTGCTGATTATGTATGTGGTCCTCGTCCCAAATATGAAAGGGATTACAGTGATCTTCCATGATGATGTACTCTTTTTCTTGAGGAATTTGTCTCAAATAAACTCCGTTTAAGGAAACTTTGTTTACGATATATCCTTCCCACTTTATATTTTTTGCCTTTATTCATTGATCTTTTGACTCAGAAATCAGAAAGACTAAATATCATTTTCATAAATATGATATTGAGATAGAAAATTCAGAGGTAATATGGACATGATTTTCTGGATATCAAATTTGTTGAGAAAACGATACAAAGTAGAATACCTATCTCCACTGGGGATAATAGATATCAAAATGATTCTTCGGAAAGAATAATGAAACAGCTGGAGAATGATGGGAGGATAATCTTGATAGAAATATTAGACGTAGTACTTCTTCAAGAATTTGCCGTTGATGGGCATCATAGTGGCTTTACCATCTAGAGTAGTGAGTTGATAAGCCCCATTAGAAAAGATCTTATTGACAATGAATGGACCTTCCCATTTTGTATCAAACTTGCCCTTACTCATGTGTGTCATAGTCATCGGGCGTCTGACAGTAAGCACAAGTTCTCCTTTCTGAAATGTTCGAATTCTGACTTTCTTGTTAAAAGCCCTTGAAATTCTAGCTTGATAGAATTCAATATTCTGTTGAGCAGATAACCGCTTTTCATCCAGAGCCTCCAATTCTTGAAGTCGAAGACGATCATTATTTTCAGCAGTGAGTTCATTAGCGATTGCTATCCTTAAAGAAGGAATTTGAATCTCTAATGGGAGAACAGCCTCAGATCCGTACACCAGAGAGAAAGGTGTACACTTAGTAGCATTACGGACTGTAGTGCGATAAGCCCACAAGCATTCCCCGAGCTTGTCACTCCAATTACGTTTGTTAGTGGAGACAAACTTCTTTAGGAGTTTGATGATAGTCTTGTTGAAAGCTTCTGCTAATCCGTTAGCTGCTGGATTATATGCGGTAGAAGCAACATTATTGATCCGGTGATCGTCACAGAATCGAGTAAATTTCTGGCTGACGAACTGTGGTCCGTTATCATGAACAATGCGTCGAGGAACACCAAATCTGTAGATGACGTGGTGCTTAATAAAGCTGATGACATTAGACGTCTTAACTTCAGATAAAGGAATGGCTTCGGCCCATTTGGAGAAGTAATCGGTTATTGCGAGAATGAACCGATGACCTTTAGATGACGGTGGATTGATCGGGCCGACAATGTCCATGCCCCAAGCTTCGAAGGGCCATGATGCTGCCGTCGGATGTAGAAATTCCGAGGGTTGATGTATAAAATCTGCATGGATTTGGCAACCTTTGCATTTCCTTGCATATTCAATGGCATCTGATACCATAGTTGGCCAATAATAACCCATCCGTCGAATACGGTCTTGAAGTTTTGGTCCAGGTTGATGTGCTCCACAAATTCCATCATGTGCTTCACGAATAACTTGTTGGGCTTCATCACCGGCAATGCACCGAAGGAGTAAACCATCTTAAGCTCGACGATATAAGGTCTTTGTTGTATGATTGTAATAGAATCTGAGTGATCGTCGTCTGATAGATGCTGCCTCACTCGGATCATCCGGAAGAATATCATATAATACGAGATCTAAGAAAGGAAGTCTCCAATCTTTATCCGTATTCTGATTCTCAGTCGAGTTACTGAAGATGAATTCCATGCTGGAATCGGATGAAGATGACATCGATTTACGACTGAATCCAAATCCTCTTGTTGTGTTGACGTCATGAGATGTTGATTCTTCAATGTCAACTGGAAGTCCTAGAGTCAGGTTATTTTCAAGATGAAATAATTCTCGATTACGAACAACAATCATTTGTTGCCGTTTGATTGGGATAGCCAGTACCGCTGCAAGATTAGCAAGGGCATCAGCTTCTGTGTTACATGCTCGCCTAACATGTTCAATGAAGAATTCCTTAAATGATGAGGCCATAGATATGGCTGTTTTATGATAAGGAACCAGATCTTGATGGCGAACTTCATAAGTACCCCTGATCTGATTGACAATAAGTTTAGAGTCTCCATACGCCTCCAAATGTTGAATATTCAGATGTTTAGCGAGTTGAAGACCAATAAGTAATGCGTTGTACTCAGCTACATTGTTTGAACACGGCTGATCGAGAGAATAAGCTCTTTGGATGGCAAGACCTTCTGGCGATACAAGAACAATTCTAACTCCAGCGACAATATCGCCATTAGGACCAATTCTTGATGCTCCATCAAAGAATAGACGCCAAGTAGGATCTTCTTCAGCAATTTGATTTGAATCTAGGACTTCATCTGGGATTTCATCATAGAGTTTTGAATTTTTTGGAATTGAGTGAGCAGCCAGAAAATTAGCTAAAACTTGTCCTTTGACTGATTTCTGAGGAATATAGTGCATGTCATACTGAGCAAGTAGGATTCCCCAGTTAGCCAATCGAGAATTCAAATCACTGGGTTTCTTCATCATGATCCGTATAGGATTGATCTTGGAGATGACATGAATAGTCTGGCCAATGATATAATGACGTGTCTTTTGGACAGCAAACATCAAGGCTAGACATTCTTTTTCAACCGGTGAATATCGAGGTTCAGCTCCGGTCATAGTGCGGCTGAGATAATAAATGGCTTGTTCATGGCCATTTTGATTCTTTTGAGCGAGTAATGCACCCAATGAATGACTCATTGCTCGAGTATAGAGGAGGAACGGTATTCCTGAGACGGGAGGTACCAATACTGGAGGGCTCATTAGATATTGTTTTATATCATCGAATGCTTTCTGACATTCATCATTCCAGATAAAAGAGATATCTTTCTTCATAAGTTTGTTGAATGGTCTGCAGCGTCCTGATAAATTAGAGATGAATCTCCTAATATAAGCGATTCTTCCTTGAAATCCTCGTAGCTCTTTTAAGGTGCGTGGAGGACGCATCTCTTGGATGGCTTTGATCTTCTCGGGATCCACGTGTATACCTTTAGAGGTAATGACGAAGCCGAGAAATTTACCACTAGAGACGCCTAAGAAGGACTTAGTAGGGTTCATCTTTAATTGATGCTTACGCATTAGATCAAATATAGTCTTCAAATCTTGGATATGATCCTCCTTTTGTCGACTTTTAACTGCAATATCATCAACATAGCATTCGACTGTTTTCCGCAAATGTTCACGGAATATAGTGCTCATAGCTCGTTGATAAGTTGCTCCTGCATTCTTGAGACCGAATGGCATAACTGTATAACAGTATGTTCCAATCGGCGTTCTGAAAGAAGTGTGCTTCTCGTCTTCTGGAAACATTTTGATCTGATTGTACCCAGAATACCCGTCCATGAATGATATTCGTTCAAATCCACAGGTATTATCAACCATGACATGAGTGATTGGTAGAGGGAATTCGTCTTTAGGATATGCCACATTGAGATCGCGAAAGTCTATGCATACTCTGATCTTGCCAGTCTTTTTAAGAACAGGAACAATATTAGCCACCCAATCGGGATGTTGTTCCTCTCTAATAAACCCAGAGGTAATGAGTTTATTGACTTCAGCTTCAATTGCATCCATGATGTCTGGACGAAATCGTCGCTGTTGTTGTTTGACCGGTTTAGCATTCGGCAAGATATTGAGTTTGTGAGTTGCAATCTGTGGATCAAGACCTGGCATATCTTCATAACTCCAAGCAAAGACATCAATGTATTCATGAATGAGTTTGATCATGTCTTTCTTATCAGTTTCTGAAAGACTTTAACTGATGAATATTGGTTTGGGAGATCCCTCTTCACCAATATCTATTTGAACAAGTTTATCTTCAGTCGGAGGTTCTTTTTGCTCGAAACGGAACTCCCATTGGTTATCTAATCTTTGGGCCCACTGTTCTGATTCAGGTGAGATTTCAAACTCTTCTTCGTCTTCATCACTTTCTTCAGAATGGTCAATGGAAACCATATTGGAAGACAGAAGGTTGCAATAGAAGTCACTGATACTCGTATCGGAATCCCAAGAAGTGGTACTAGAAGAATCAGATCTCTTATCTTCGTCAGACTCAGGATCTTTATAGATAATATTGATGAAAAGAGTAGGAGCAGTATAACCCAATCCGCATTTCGTCCTTCCATATTTCAAAGGAGGAATCCGGACAGGTATTTTTCTTCCTTTTCCATTATTGAGGCCAGTCCTGAAGTCTAGCCCATATTTTTGATGATGTCTCTAGATTGCTGACTATAACGACGTAGTTGTAATCTTCCAGTATCCTCATTTTTGTCATCATCTTCAGGATCAGAAGGATTTTGAGGCCCTTTGTAGAAGAATATTGGAATGTCTCCTGGCTTTCTGCTGGGAACTAGAAAGTATGAAGATTGTACAGGTTCTAGAGATACATCTGTATGAACAGTCTGTACAACTCCTATGGTTATTGTGTTCAAGTCATCTAACAGATGTAAATAACTATGAACATAATTACACACATCAACGTACTACAAAGGTGGAGACTTTTCATTAAATGTAAAAGCAGCAATATTTATATTGGGAGAAGGCTGAGCCTTAGAGATTTTAGCCAAGTCAATGACTAAAGGGGAGAAGAAGAAGAAGCTTTATTTCGATTAAGACTGATAACAAATGGCTCAGAAGAGGTGAGCTCCCTTGAAGTTTGAGTAGGAAGAGTAGTCCGCCCTCCAACTGGAATTAGCAGAGTATCTTGTGAAGGTACAGGAACTGTAGTACGCCCACTGACAGGAATGATCAGTGTATTTTGAGTAGATGACTGAGGTAACGGAGAGATCCGTCCACTCACTGGAATGATGAAAGAATCTTCTCCAGAGGGTTTAGGAGATTGTTGCTGAGTAGTTCGACTTTTAACAGGGATTATTAAAGTCTCACTTTGTGCATCTTCTTTCTCCATAGCTTGTATGATCCTTGTATACTCTTCTTTGTACATTCGGGAATCGTTGAAATAAGCTTCAACCCCATGGAAGGGATTTATATCAGTAACTTCTTTTTGTACTCTTCCATTGCTATCAATGTATTTAAAACATTGATGAAGAGTAGAGGGCACCATATTATTTTCATGAAGAAAGGGCCTCCCCAGAAGAAGATTATAGGATCCCGCGATCTCGATCACATAGAAAGTGACTTTAGATCTGAAATCGCCTATCTGAAGCTTCAGATGAATCTTTCCCAAAGGCTCACTTCGGCTTTGATTGAATCCCAAGATAGTAGTAACCGTCTTGGAGAGCTTGTGAAGAGGGATTTTTAGTTCATCCAACAAACTCTTTGGCATTATGCTTATAGCAGACCCTGGGTCAATGAGGATACGATCTATCTTCATCGTATCAATATAACCAGTATAGTAGAGAGGTCGGTCATGTCGATTATCCTCCAGTAACATGTCGTCTTGTGTAAAGGTGATATTTGGGATAATCTCCAGTACACTGTTGCAATGTAAGCAAGTGGCAGGTTCCGCATCCGGCTTCTTCAATTGTGCAAGACAAGAGTCAGTTTGTAGAAGTACTTCACTTAACGTCTCCCGAGTCTCTTTGGAAAGACGTAGAAGTTCAAAAAGGGACATTCTAGCTGGAGTATTAGCAAGCTGAGCCAAAATGTCGAAGTTGTAAGGCTTCTGAAGTCCAAGAGGAGAAGACTTCTTGATTGGCTTATCAAATCGAGCCTGTTGTTTGCCTTTCTCCAGAGCCGTAGGCTTGGGAGGAACATGTTCAGTGGATGATTCTTCTTCAGGCGGAACATTAGGAGCATCTTTAGCATCTGAAGGGATATCAGTAGGATCTTCAGGATTTTTAGAATAATCCTTTAGGTAAGGTTTCCCTGTTCGAGTAGCACTAACAAGTGCTTCTTCTTTCTCTTTTGGCTCTGTGTCAGAGGTAGACCCAAGAGAAGTCATATGACATGACTTGATCTTTTCAGCCTTCTTGGATTTTTTGAGAAGAAATCTTTTGAGGAGAAGGCGATTCAAAATCTGCCACTAGATCAGGATAGATCCACATGATTTCCCCTGTTTCCAAAGTGATTGGCACTAATCCTTCAGACTGTGGAGGAGGAAGATTCACTATGTCAAGAGTTGCCTTGGGAATAGGAACAATCCCACTTTCAAGGAGTTGAGGAGGGAAATCTCCAAATTGCATAGAGACGACGTTGGAGGTGACGGTCTTCTCTTTTGGAGTAAGAGAGATAGCTCCAGATTTAATCATTTCTTGGATCTTTCCTTTTAATACATAACATGTACGAATTGTGTGACCCAGCATTCTGTGATATGGACAGTATTTAGGATGATCTGTCTTACCAGCTTCATCAGGTTTCTTGATCTCTGGTAATTGTATTTTATTACCTTTCAGCAGACATTCAAAGATACCAAGGACATCGTCGTCATCAAAAGAATATTCTTCTCTGGGGCGAGGTGTTCTTGATTGTTGAGTTATAGAGGCAGGAGTTTGAACATTTGATGCATCTTTGCTCTGAAGATTAACTTCAAGAGTTTCTTTTCCTTTGCGAGCATTATTTTTATTGTTAGCACCTTGTCCTGTTTCTTTAGGAGTCATCTGCACTCCTAAACCTTTGAAGGTTTCAGCACTGATTTCTGCAGCTTTGGCACTGACTATGAAGGAAGGCCAATCTTGAAATTGAGTGGACCCTGTCCACATACTGATGATTGGCAACAAGTTTGATTTGCACGTGTCAATGGTGACAGCATCAGGAGTTCCAAGAGGCATCTTCAGAGCTTCTCTTCGAAACCGTTCAATGTATTCCTCTGTAGATTCATTATTTTTCTGCTTGATTCTAATAAGAGCAGACATAGTCATGTCATTAAGCCCTTCATAGAACCTTTCAAGAAACATCTGTTTGAAACCAGCAAATGAGGTAATACTCCCATCTGGGAGACTCCTATACCATTCATAAGCCGTTCCCTTGAGACATCCAATAAATACTCGAGTAAGGAGGGCATCACTTGGTTGCAGTTGATCAGTCATCACTTCAAAGTGATTAATAAACTGACTTGGAGAAGTGGTTCCATCATAGAATGAGATAGTAGGAGGCTTGTATTTAGGAGGATATGATACTTGCTTCCATTCTATCGGATAAGGCTGCTTGATGCCTAACCTTTGTAAACCATCCTTCTGTTTGAATGCCTCGAATTGAGTTTTGAGATTCTTCAATTCTTCAGAGACAACTCCCGAAGATTGTGGAGTTGTGGCTTGTAGAGAATAGTTGGGAGGAGGAACAACATTGTAAGCACTACCCCCAGCTCCAGAGAGACTAGGATTTGGTTGAGCTGGTCCAGGAGTATTGGATTGTACTGCTGGAGGAACTTGTACTGGACTTATATCAGTATCAACTGGTATGGCATCTGATACAGTCTGTCGATTTTGCAACTGAGCTGTCATGAGTTCATACATCGACTTCATTGTGTCAGTCATAGACTTCATTTGCTGTTCCAAAGAAGCAATTCTTTGATCTTGAGGAGTCAAGGAAGAAGAAGGTTCATCAGTATTCCCATCAACCATGTAAGTTGTGACTGTATGAGGGATTATTGATGAACTAGTAGATGTTGTATACTCTGAATCATTGCTTCGTGTATCAAAGTCAACTATAGAAGAATTACCCCCAGTAGGAAGGGGTGGGAAGTTAGATTCTCCAAGAAATTCAGAATCAATTTCAGGGATCAAATTTCTTTGACTAGAAGCCAGGACTCTTGCTCTGGTGTTTCTATATACTCCATCTGGACTATCAACTCTACCCCCGGTATCCCGAGAAGTCATGTTGACAGAGGCAAACAAAGGCTCATCTTCATCAGGCATAGGTTCATACTGAATCCTATTGAAGATAGACTGTAATTTATTTTGACATCTGCATTGCATTGTGACTCTTGGCTGGAAGTCGCATTCATGATCACCATGGTCTTGAACTGTTGATTGACATCTGCACTGAATTATGACTCTTGGATAGAAGTCACATTCAGCATGTTCCTTTGATATAGAATTACTCCTTCTCTTCTGTTGAAGATATTCCCGTAAATCTGTTTGTGAAGATTGAGGAGTATACTTCCTGTTCTTGGGTCTTGATGGCTCTTGATTATACAAAGAGTGATTAATGTGAGCCACATAATTTCTTGCATACTCTGCATCTGGATCTTTTATCTTCATATCCAATTGGTATGGTTTCTTAACACCAGAAGTGCTGAGTTTTGTTCTTAAATCAGTGGAAGGTAACACATTAATTTGGGAAACATAGAGTTTTCCTTCCATTGATCTGGATATTTGCAGAGAAGGAAGAGTTAAACCACTCTCTTGATTAGGAGTTGGTAACAGACCCTCTTTAATGGACTGATTCTGTGCCCAATTTGAAGAAATCAAAGAAGAAGACATTAAGGAATATTTCTTCTTAGACTCATTCAGATTTTGAGACATAAAATGTCCAGAAGGAAGAGTAGTCAAAAGACCATCTCCTTTCCTTTGACTAACAAAAGTATCAGTCAAAGCTGTTCCTGAAGTAAAAACTGCAGGAGCAGAAGAAACAACTAAAGAGTTATTCCTTTTCGAAGGGACTTTGTGTGGAAGACCACCCCCAGTTCTAGTAGAACTCAGTGAAGAAGAAGAGATAACTAAGGAGCTATTCTTCTCTGATGAAATACACGCTGAAACAGACTTGGTTAAAGAACCAGAGCTGTTAGCGTGACTTTTGATTTTAGAATTACACGCTGGAACAGATTTAGCTAAGGAGCCAGTACTGTCAGTGTGACTTTTGAATGTGGGATTATACACTGGAATAGATTTGGCTAAGGAGCCAGTACTATCAGCGTGACTTTTAGAGTTGAATTTGCACACTGGAACAGATTCGGCTAAGGAGCCAGTACTGTCAGCGTGACTTTTAGAGTTGAATTTGCACGCTGGAACAGATTCGGCTAAGGAGCCAGTACTGTCAGCGTGACTTTTAGAGTTGAATTTGCACGCTGGAACAGATTCGGCTAAGGAGCCAGTACTGTCAGCGTGACTTTTAGTTACTGTCATCTTCGAGCGCACAAGAGTGTGCGTGCATGCAGTGGAGTTCTTGCCAGTGTTAGGAGTAGACACTGTGGCAGAGACTTCACCATTGACTGCTAACTAATTCTTAGGGACATAGACAGAGTGTCCCTTCGACTTGGCAGTGATGATGGAGGCTGGAGTGGGCTTGCCACCCTTAGCCCGCTGCATTTCTTCATAGGCGAGTTGATCGAATTTGATCGTCATCACCTTCTTCGTCGAGCCGATTGACGAAGTGTCGCATTGAGTTGTTACCATCTCAGAAGAGGAGATGGTTATCCCCAGCAGAGTCGCCAATTTGTTTTCCATAAAGAAATTCTCTTTATTTGTTGTGTTTCTGGAAAAATTACAACTGTAGGAATCCGATCTAGAAGACGATCGCTTTATCCCTTGGACTATGCGAAGAAGAAAAGCTCTCAAAATTTTGACAGTAGATATCAATGTATCTGTACAATGAATGAGAAAAAGAACTCTACTTATAGAGTCAAAACAGTAACTGAAAAGATAACTACCTCACCACTGATGCACTTGAAAAGTCACGCAGACTCTAAATACACGCAGGGTTAGTGAGTAGTTACTGGACGTGGCCCGTAACTGTTGGACACATGGCATCAGTGCATGGGTCGTGTGCAAGTTACTGGGCACGCGAGAGAGAGATCGGTGGCATGGCTGCCACGTACTCCAGTTGAAATGAAATCCACGCTGACTTGCTGAAGGCAAAAATCTACGTAGATTCGTTGACGCAGACTCGTTGAAGGCGAAATCCATGCAAGCTTTGAAGAAGAATACTTCAGAATTCACGCAGGCTTTGAGAAGAATAACTCAAAAGTCACGCAATGTTTTGAGGAAGAAGGTTCAGAATCCACGCAAACCGCCAGCTGTCTTGATTTGGCACGCTTCGTCTGACACAAAATCTCTGACATTGATTATATTGTCAGCCGCATTAAATGAAGATAAGACCCAAAGTCACGCCAACTTGGTGAAGAGTGAGTCTTGCTAAGGAAGATTTCGAAAATCACGCAAAAGACGGCTGTGATCTCTCGAGTTCTGTGCATACGTGGCATACGAGGAGACGTTTCTCGACTGTTGTGTTGTCAGTCATTATGATTCTGACGTATGGCTGAGCTGTCTCTGCGTGACTTCTAAAGGAGATGGCCAGGCAGAACTTAGCGTATCTTTTGTGCTGCTTCTCGGATCACTCTGCGTGACTTATTCTGATCAACTCAGCGTGACTTCATTTTTGAGGCCTACAGTCGTGTCGAGTGAGAAATCGTGAGTGCACAAATTTTTTACTATACTGTTACACGGGCACAGGGCTCACTGACACGGGGTTCGTGTCGCTTCTGGACACGTTGTGGTCGTGTGTCAAGGTGTCAGACACGAAGCCCTATACCTGGCGAACCCCTAGACACGACCACGAGGTGTCTGGTATCGTGTGTCGTGTCCTAGCCCGACTCACACACGTGCACGAGGCTGCCTGCACGTTTAGTATCTGTGTGTCCAAGCCCGACTCACACACGTGCACGAGGCTGCCTGCACGTTTAGTGTCGGTGTGTGTTCTTTCTGTTAGGACACGTTCGTGTCCAGTTTTTGGACACAAGAATAACCCCTCTGACACGAGTATATGATTGCTCACCTCTGTTTCAAATTAGTTTGGGTTTTAAAATTGATTTGGATTTCGAAATTTAGAAGTTAACAGTGAACTGTAAAGTTCACTGATACTAATGAATCCTTAGTTTAAATTGTATATTTTTACTGTTAGTTAAAGATTAATTTGCCATGATAAATTCATTTACACATGTTTTAGTTCACTGCCAAGATTGATTCATGATTGGTTTGATGTTAACAAGAATAGGGAGTTTCGAAATCAGTTGGACTGGTGATATGAACTGATATTTCGAATTGGGTATAATTTTGATTATGATATATTCAATATTTAGAGGTATTTTTGAATTCAATTAATAACATACAAACTGAGATTTAATGGAACATGTAGAACTGAAATGTGGATTGATTGGACTGTGAATTGATACTTGGGATACTGGATTTGAAACTGAGAATGGTTTATACAGAAAACCGAGTTTAGAGAAAAACTGAGATTGGGTTGTAAAACTGAGAATAAGTTAGACTTAAAACACTGAGTTTTACTTTAATATCAAAAACTGAGATCCTAGACTGAAATCATTGGGTTTGAATGTCTATTTGTATATGTCAGTTTTCAATTTGTTCTAGTTCATAGGTTTAGATATATATAGGTAGAGTTATATATATCTGAATTTATATATGTATGTCTATATGTATGTTATGTATAGATTTCGTGTATGTGTATGTATAGTGGGGAGTGAGGGTTAGGCACAGCAGTAGGGAGTCTTGAGTGACTGGATAGCAGGTAGGGGTTTGGCCATTGAATAGTCTGGACCTGTTTTGTTGTTGGCTCACTTTTTTGAGCATTGATGCATGTTTCTATCAAATTCCATCAGCAGTAGCAGTCCAGGAGCAATGTTTTGCCTTGCCTTGGCCTGACTTTGCCTTGGCTTGCTAGATGGAAGGCCTGGCTCTGTTTGGCCCTGCCAAGGCCTGGCTAGGCATGGTTTGGCATTTGGTCAGTAGACTTGGCAATTAGTATGGTGGTTGCTAGTGATTGGATGGTGTCACATTATAAGCTATATGGATAATATGAGGTATGGTATTCACCTATACATATACTATAGAGTTAGGTATTATATGCAATAGCTAGAGTATAAGGTGGATGGCAATGGATAAGTTTGAATATAGGGAAAGCATACCCTATATATGTAGGACTAAGGTGTATAAGGGAATAGAGGATTTCCTACTTAGAAATATACACATGGCTTATATATAGATGGGTATAGGTAAGGTAAAGGATTGGAGGATGCCAAGGTATTGGCACATGCCTCATTGCTTGTACATACTATACACACACACAAACATGTATACATTTACCCCATTTCCTATTTAAAATTGTAGGTGTATATGTAAATATCACATATGTTTATGTATGTAATGTATATAGTATGTATATATGGGTAAGTGTATATGTGACATATATGCCTATAGGCTATGTATACCTTGGTATCCTAAGGTAACCTAGTATAGTGAGGTAACATATAAAATGAACTAGAAATTGACCCTATAGGCCTAAAGTGACTTGTAGAGTATAGTTTGACTCTTACTTGACCAAGGCTTGACTAAGTGGACCCAGAGTTGACCAGTTGACCAAAAGTCAACTATAAGTCAATCTTGACCCAATTGACCTAGTTTGATTTGATTTGACTTTCTTGACTTAGTTGGCCTAGTTTGACCTAGACAATTGACCAAAGTTGACCAATAGTTGACTTTGACCTAGTTGACTAAGAATCATGTAGTTTGCATTGCAGATTTCTATTATTTCAATTTGAGTACTTAAATAACCTGTTTTACTCTAAATAGGACTTTGTGACACCAGTTCGGACATCCATTCATATCAGTCATACAGGGTGACATGCGAGTACATTCTCTGATCATTTCATATTTGTCATGACTTATATTCTTGCTCTAGATTACTTTACTTGATACTGGCAAGATTGTTATCACGGATTGGTACTATATGGATCTTCTCTTGCGATGTTATCTCTATTGTGTTCAACAGATACATATTGTTATGTGTGTTTCACGAACATATTATATTTATTGTACACCCCTATTCATGTATACTCATTGTGCATATTGTACTCTCATTATCACATGAGCTTCATGGAGACTATTGTACAAGGTAGCGTAACTGGATTGGATCCTTGTGTATTGATTGGGAAGGGTGAGTAGGAATGGTTTTGTAATCAAATTCCATGGTACGACTATTGTGCGCTTCCATTGTACACTCACGTTATGATGGATTTGACCTATTGTTATTGTGCAACCTAAACCGTTTACATAACCATATTGTGCTCTAAATCACTAGTATTGCAGTTTTACTTATCCTGTATATATTTTAGTTATAAATTCTCTCTCGTTTTTATATACATCTTCTTACAATTTATGTATTTTACTCTTTTGCATGCTTATATTTCCTAACATGTTATGAACTGCATGAGATGTATTGTGCTCGCTCCTGTCCTGATTGGACCTGTTAAAAATATTACAGATGATGATGATGACTGCCCTACCTTCTATGGGACACATGAGGGTGACCTTCAGGAGCCTGAGGAGCAACTAGCTCAGTAGAGGGTGCCTAGTCTAGTCTAGTATTTACAGCTTTCAGTTTGTATCGGATTGTTCCGATTGTTAGTTGTGACATAGTTATATTTCAGGACTTGTATTTATTTGTGTTGGACATCTACTTTGTGTGGTATGATAACTCTATTTATATTCAGTTCCTTTCTTTTATCTGATTCCATATCGTGCTCTATCTTTTCTAGACTTGTGATTGAGATATAGAGTTGAGATGTTATATTATTCCTCCTTGCGGAGATGATATGATTATATCATGTTAGATGTTAGATGTTATAGACGAACTATACAGCGTTCTACCGCCGACACTGCGGCATAGGCTGGACGTATCCACGTTCTCGTGCCCTTCCTCAGGGTGTGGGTGGTGACACATTTTTGTGGTGGCCCGTACAGGTCAGAGTCGCAAATAGTGCGATTTCGTAGTGGTGCTCGACTTAGAGTGCTGCTACGAGCCTGCTGTTAGGATATAGGATTAGGCAGTATAGAGAGTTACTCAATCACTGTTAGGACTACTAGAGAGCTTCCTTGGATGACTCTTGAGAATCTCATTATGAATATCTTGAAATTCGATTCCAACAACTTCTGCTTATCTTCCTTGTTTGTTGATGAATTTGATTCTTGGTAATCAAGGTTAATTTGAAATATTCTACCAAGATGAATCATATGGGCTAGGTCGACTTAGTTATGGAATCTAGAATCTTCTACAGTCACATTTACAAGCATGGTGTGGACATACAGTCTGATTTAGGATATTTTTCTCGGTTGTGGAAATTTAAGATTTTCGCGGCCAAGCATGCGGCAATACAAAATTTTTTAATACCATGATTCTAGACGTATGTACCTTAGTCGAGGACTCTGTGAATATCGTAGTCTTGCTTACTAGTATGACGAAGATTCTGATTATCATGATTTTGGATAGACACATATGATTATCAGATTTTATCTCAAGAAGGTTTATAAAATATCATTCTACTTTTTCAATTCAGTCGTTTTCAAAAAAAAATTGTTGTTTGTTTTTCTTCAATTAACTTAGGAGTGGGAGTAGTTTTAGTTGTTAGTATAATCCTTTGTGTAACTTCCTTTGATATAAATTTCTTCTAAAATATAATAAATTGAAGATTTGTGTTAGGACTTTTTGACTTAGAATTGATAGTGTACTTCTGACCTTAGAATGGTGACCATTATAGCTAGTTTCCAGTTTTATATAAGATAATACTGCCTAACAGCCCTGATTGATCCATTATTTTCCTTATATTCCCAGTCTGGCACTTATGACCGGAGTCTGTCCCACTCAACTTGTTCCCTTGTACTACTTTGCATCACAACTTTCGGTCCAATTTAGGCCATTCGACCATTCCTACTTAAATTATGATTATCATATGAACATTACCACGACTTTTAATTTAGAAGCACAAGACTAGTTGTTTTCTCAAAACCGATTTCACATGCATGACCTAAATATGACACCCTACACCTATGACCTTCGTGTCCCACTCGGACACAACATCTTGTGCTTCATTTGTTTCACACAACTTTTCTGACACAAGATCTCATATTGATTTACCCCACGGAGTCGCTTTTATTTTCGACTCGAATTGGGGGCACCTTTTCAACCTAAACCTGTCGAGCCAAATTGTGGACATGACCTATTTTAAGCCTACTATCCATATTTAATTTGTTGATCTTGTGTACTGCTAGAAAGAGGCTTCGACCTTATTGTTGGGGGTTTGACCTAGAAGGAGTACGACCATCTTAATTTCGAGGACGAAATTCTTCTAAGGAGGGTAGACTTGTAGCACCCAGTTTCTAAAATAAGGGTAATTTTGAAATTTTATAATTATAATTATTTAATAATAATATTTAAACCATGTTATGATTTTTGGTGATTTTTAGTTAATTTAAAACTAATTAAAACCACGACTTTTGATTTTGATGATTGACTAGTGTAACCCTAGAGTTGGTTAAGCCCAGAGACTAACCATGACCAAGGAAACCTAGTCATGTGATTAGGATGACTAATTATAACTTTTTAGCCTAGGGATATTTTGGTCATTTTGACAATTTTGTGAAAATTGTGAATTATATTAATTAAATATGTGCTAGTTAATTATTTGAGACTTACCCTAGAGTTTAGCCTAATCTAGATTAGCCTTGAGTTTAGAGTCTTGATTAGGATAACCTAGTAATGACAATGTTAACAATACCTAGATATTTCTAATAGGATATTTTCCTTTAGGATATTTGTGAAAAGAAAGCCTTAGAACTATTGGACCAATAGGAGGACTTGGAATTTGTTGGACAAATCTTAGTCACACATCTAAAACCCTAACCCTAGCCTTTATCAACAGCCATCAAGAGGCTACAACCCTATTTTAATCACATCATCAAGTTCTTGCCTCTTTTTAAAATACCTACTAAGAACCCTACTTGTGTTCTTCCCCAAACCTTCACCAAATTCTCATTTCTCCACCAAATTGGACCAAACGAATTGCGTTGGACTCCCCTACAGTAGTAGAGGCTAGTGGGGGCTTGCTTGCGAGAAGTGGAGAGCGTTTGGACATCGCTCGAGGAAGGCAACTTCTCATTTTGGGAGCCTATTCATTGAGGTTTTACCCTCAATAGGTAAAACCTATCAAACACCTTTAAATTCCCAATTTATTTACATAGATGCATCCATTTAGGGTTCCCCTAGGTGTAGCCCAAGTTTGGTAGGATTTCGTGTCCGTTCGATACCCGTATCGGACACGTATCGGTGTTTTTAAATTCTTGTTCGATGAAATGTCACATAGAATTAAAAATTAGTAATTTGCAAAACTAATTAAACAAAAATGTAGCCCTATATGTATAATTTAATTTCTCTACTGACTGAACACGATTTGGACTCGTGTCCATGTCCAAAATGGACACGAATACGCTGCACGACACCCCCGTGCACTGTTCTGCTACCCGACCCCTATATCTCCCTACACAGGACACGTGGACACGTAAAACTTGACACGGGAGTAGGGGCAATGTCTGACAAGGCTGCCCTAAAGTTTCGTGTCAAGTCGTGTCGTGTCGAGTGAGAAATCGTGAGTGCACGAATTTTTAACTACACTGTTACACGGGCACAGGGCTCACTGACACGGGGTTCGTGTCTCTTCTGGACACGTTATGGTCGTGTGTCAGGGTGTCAGACACGAAGACCTATACCTGGCGAATCCCTAGACACGACCACGAGGTATCTCTTGTCGTGTGTCGTGTCCTAGCCCGACTCACACACGTGTACGAGGCTGCCTGCATGTTTAGTGTCTGTGTGTGTGTTCTTTCTGTTAGGACACGTTCGTGTCCAGTTTTTGGACACGAGAACAACCCCTCTGACACGAGTATATGATTTCTCACCTCTGTTTTGAATTAGTTTGGGTTTTCAAATTGATTTGGGTTTCAAAATTTAGAAGTTAACAATAAACTGTGAAGTTCATTGATACTCATGAATCCTTAGTTTAAATTGTATATTTTTACTGTTAGTTAATGATTAATTTTCCATGATAAATTCATTTATACATGTTTTTGTTCACTGTCAAGATTGATTCATGATTGGTTTGATGTTAACAAGAATGGGGATTTTCGAAATCAGTTGGACTGGTGATATGAAATGATATTTCGAATTGGGTATAATTTTGATTATGATATTCAATGTTTAGAGGTATTTTTGAATTCAATTAATAACATACAAACTGAGATTTAATCGAACATGTAGAACTAAAATGTGGGTTGATTGGACTTGAACTGATACTTGGGATACTAGATTTGAAACTGAGAATGGTTTATACAGAAAACTGAGTTTAGAGAAAAACTGAGATTGGTTTGTAAAACTGAGAATAAGTTAGACTTAAAACACTGAGTTTTACTTTAATATCAAAACTGAGATCCTAGACTGAAATCATTGGGTTTGAATGTCTATTTGTAGGTGTCAATTTTCAATTTGTTCTAGTTCATAGGTTTAGATATATATAGGTAGAGTTATATATATATGAATTTATATATGTATGTCTATATGTATGTTATGTATAGATTTCGTGTAAGTGTATGTATCGTGAGGAGTGAGGGTTAGGCATAGCAGTAGGGAGTCTTGAGTGACTGGATAGCAGGTAGGGGTCTGGCCATTGAATGGTCTGGACCTGTTTTGTTGTTGGCTCACTGTTTTGAGCATTGATGCATGTTTCCATCAAAATCCATCAGCAGTAGCAGTCCAGGAGCAATGTTTTGCCTTACCGTGACCTGACTTTGCCTTGGCTTGCTAGATGGAAGGCCTGGCTCTGTTTGGCCCTGCCAAGGCCTAGCTAGGCATGGTTTGGGATTTGGTTAGTAGACTTGGCAATTAGTATGGTGGTTGCTAGTAACTGGATGGTGTCACATTATAAGTTATAGGGATAATATGAGGTATGGTATTCACCTATACATATACTATAGAGTTAGGTATTATATGCAATAGCTAGAGTATAAGGTGGATGGTAATAGATAAGTTTGAATATAGGGAAAGCATACCCTATATATGTAGGACTAAGGTGTATAAGGGAATAGAGGATTTCATACTTAGAAATATACACATGGCTTATATATAGATGGGTATAGGTAAGGTAAAGGATTGGGGGATGCCAAGGTATTGGCACATGCCTCATTGCTTGTACACACTATACACACACACAAACATGTATACATTTACCCCATTTCCTATTTAAAATTGTAGGTGTATATGTAAATATCACATATGTTTATGTATGTAATGTATATAGTATGTAGATATGGGTAAGTGTATATGTGACATATATGCCTATAGGCTATGTATACCTTGGTATCCTAAGGTAGCCTAGTATAGTGAGGTAACATATAAAATGAACTAGAAATTGACCCTATAGGCCTAAAGTGACTTGTAGACTATAGTTTGACTCTTACTTGACCAAGGCTTGACTAAGTGGACCCAGAGTTGACCAGTTGACCAAAAGTCAACTATAAGTCAACCTTGACCAAATTTACCTAGTTTGATTTGATTTGACTTTCTTGACTTAGTTGGCCTAGTTTGACCTAGACAGTTGACCAAAGTTGACCAAGAGTTGACTTTAACCTAGTTGACTTAGAATCATGTAGTTTGCATTGCAGATTTCTATTATTTTAATTTGAGTACTTAAATAACCTGTTTTACTCTAAATAGGACATTGTGACACCAGTTCGGACATCCATTCATATCAGTCATACAGGGTGACAGGCGAGTACATTCTCTGATCATTTCATATTTGTCAGGACTTATATTCTTACTCTAGATTACTTTACTTGATACTGGCACGATTGTTATCACGGATTGGTACTATATGGATCTTCTCTTGCGATGTTATCTCTATTGTGTTCAACAGATACATATTGTTATGTGCGTTTCACGAACATATTATATTTATTGTACACCCCTATTCATGTATACTCATTGTGCATATTGTACTCTCATTATCACATGAGCTTCATGGAGACTATTGTACAAGGTAGCGTAACTGGATTGGATCCTTGTGTATTGATTGGGGAGGGTGAGTAGGAATGGTTATGTAATCAAATCCCATGGTACGACTATTGT
The DNA here is from genome assembly GCA_029216955.1 of Iris pallida. Classification (NCBI taxonomy): domain Eukaryota; kingdom Viridiplantae; phylum Streptophyta; class Magnoliopsida; order Asparagales; family Iridaceae; genus Iris; species Iris pallida. Next base: position 12,891,772 of record JANAVB010018399.1, read on the forward strand.
GCGCTTCCATTGTACACTCTCGTTATGATAGTTTTGACCTATTGTTATTGTGCAACCTAAACTGTTTACATAACCATATTGTGCTCTAAATCACTAGTATTGCAGTTTTACCTATCCTGTATATATTTCAGTTATAAATTCTCTCTTATTTTCATATACATCTTCTTACAGTTCATGTATCTTACTCTTTTGTATGCTTATATTTTCTAACATGTTATGAACTGCATGAGATGTATTGTGCTCGTTCCTGTCCTGACTGGACCTGTTGAAAATATTACAGATGATGATGATGACTGCCCTACCTTCTATGGGACACATGAGGGTGACCTTCAGGAGCCTGAGGAGCATCTAGCTCAGTAGAGGGTGCCTAGTCTAGTCTAGTCTAGTCTAGTCTAGTATTTACAGCTTTCAGTTTGTATCGGATTGTTCCGATTGTTAGTTGTGACTTAGTTATATTTCAGGACTTGTATTTATTTGAGTTGGACAACTACTTTGTTTGGTATGATAACTCTATTTATATTCAGTTCCTTTCTTTTATTTGATTCCATATCGTGCTCTATCTTTCCTAGACTTGTGATTGAGATATAGAGTTGAGATATTATTTTATACCTCCGTGCGGAGATGATATGATTATATCATGTTAGATGTTAGATGTTATAGACGAACTATACAGCGTTCTACCGCCGACACTGCAGCGTAGGTTGGACGTATCCACGTTCTCGTACCCTTCCTCAGGGTACGGGTCGTGACACATTTGTAGTAACCAGAGTATAAATTCAGCGGTACCCGCATGTACATAACTCGATAATCTGGAGATTTGGGATCAGAATGTTGGTTCAGCGGTACCTGTGGGTACGTAACTCAACAATCTGGAGGATTTGTAGTCGGGATGTGAGTTCAGCGGTACCAGGGGGTACATAACCCATCAATCAGGGATATTTGGATTTGGAATGTGAGTTCAGTGGTACCAAGGGGTACGTAACTCGATAATCTGGGGAATTTGTAATTGGAATGTGAGTTCAATGGTACCAGGGGGTACGTAACTCAACATCCTAGAAATTTGTCGTCGGGATGTAAGTTCAGTGGTACCACAGGGCACATAACTCATCATCTTGGTATATGTCATTTCAAACCTAATACTTCTTTAGGAACTTGTCGTTGATGGGCAACATGAGTAAGTCTCTATTTTGTTTTGCGAGGCGGTATGCTCTATTGGAGAATACGGCATCGATGATGAACGGGCCTTCCCACTTTGGCTGGAACTTGCCGACGGTTTTATGAGTCATAACCATCGGCCTCCGAACTGCCAGAACGAGGTCGCCCACTTGGAATGTTCTGATTTTAAACTTTTTGTTGAAGGCTCCGGAGATACGTGCTTGGTATAGCTCGATTCGCTGTTGATCTAACAGGCGCTTCTCATCTAGGGCCTCTAACTCTTACAGTCAGCGATGGTGATTATTATCTGTTGTCAATCGGTAGGTGAGAGCGACACGGAACGAGGGGATTTGAGTCTCCAGTGGAAGAACTGCCTCACTCTCATATACTAGAGAGAATGGTGTGTTCCCGGTGGCAGTCCGCATTATAGTACGGTATATCCACAAGCATTCGCCGAGCTTTTCATTCCAGTCGCATTTGTTTGATGACACAAACTTCTTGAGAAGTTTGATGATTGTTTTGTTGAATGCTTCAACCAGACCATTAGCCATCGGGTTGTATAGTGTTGAAGCAATATTCTGGATTTGGTGTTTGTCGCAAAACCGATAGAAAGCGTGGCTTGCGAACTGCGGACCATTACATGGATGATCCTTCGGGGCAGTCCAAAGCCATAGATGACGTGATGCTTGAGAAAGCTGATCACGTTTGAAGTCTTCACTTCTGCCAGCGAAACAGCCTCCGCCCATTAGGAGAAGTAATCTGTGATTCCGAGTATGAAGCGGTGTCTTCGGGACGAAGGTGGAGTGATCGGACCAATGATGTCCATTCCCCATGCTTCAAATAGCCAGGATGCTACCGTCGGATGTAGAAACTCGGATGGTTGGTGAATAAAATTTGTGTGGACTTGACAGGCTTTGCATTTTCGTGCATAGTCTATTGCATCCGCAACCATCATGGGCCAGCAGTAGCCCATTCGACGAAGGCGATCTTGTAGTTTTGGGCCAGGCTGATGGGCCCCACAGATGCCGTCATGAGCTTCACACACAGCTTCTTTGGCTTCTGTATTTGATAGACATCGAAGCAGTAATCCATCGTATGATCGCCGATATAGCATTTTTGTCTCTGTATCGTAAAAGAACCTGAGGGAACGTCTTCTAATAGAAGTGGCTTCCTTCAGATTCTCTGGCAGGATGTCATAGACTACAAAGTCAATGAATGGTTGTCTCCAGTCCGGTGCTTCGTCGACTGTTAGCACGGAGTAACTCTCAACACTTTGAACATTATTCCTGGGACAGACTAACTCGCGGCCTATGATGTCAACCAGATGATAAGCTTGATTCGGTACTGCCAGGGAAGCGGCCAGACCTGCTAGGGCATTGGCTTCAATTTTTTGGAGCCTGGGAACGTGTTATATGAAGAACCCTTCCAAGAACGAGATGATGTCAATTGCTATTTGGTGATAGGGGATCATGTCTTCATGACGTACTTCGTATGAGCCCCGGATCTGGTTGACGATTAGCTGCGAATCGCCGTATGCTTCCAAGTGCTCTACCTCCAGCTCTTTTGCAAGTCGGAAGCCAATGACCAAAACATTATACTCGGCCACATTATTGGAACAGGGCTCTGTGAGGGAATAAGCTCAATTGAACACCATCCTGGTGGGAGAAATCAGCACTACTCTGACTCCAGCGTTGATGTTGCCCTTGGGCCCAGTTCTAGAAGTGCCGTCGAAGAATATTTGCCATACGGTATCATGGGAGGCCACATTTGAATTGGCGACCTCATCTGGAATCTTTTCGTCTATTTTGGTTGACTCTGAGCCTGGATGAGCTGCTAAAAAGTCTGCAAGAGCTTGACCTTTAACAGCCTTCTGCGGGACGAAGATCATGTGGTAGGGGGACAATAATATCGCCCAGGTAGCGAAACGAGAGCTGAGTGCGCCTGGTTTAGTCATGAGAACCCAGAGGGGGTTGACTCTTGATATGACATAGATGGTTTATCCCATGATGTAGTGCTGCGTCTTCTGAATGGCGAAAACCAGAGCAAGGCATTCTTTTTCTACAGCAGTATATCGATGCTCCGGCCCCATCATCATTTGGCTGAGGTATATATAGCTTGCTCATGGCCTGCCTCGTTGTTTTGTGCTAACAGAGCACCGAGAGAATGTTCTATTGCTCGTACATAGAGCAGGAATGGTCTTCCAGCAACCGGGGCTACCAGGACTGGAGGGTTCGTCAGATATTCTTTGATGCTGTCGAAGGCGCGCTGGCATTCTTCATCCCATACGAATGAAATGCCTTTCTTTATAAGGTGGGTGAATGGATGACATCGTCCGGAGAGATTGGAGATAAACCTCCTGATATAGGCTAGCCTCCCTTGAAGACCTCGTAGTTCACAAAGATTTTTCGGGGGACCCATTTCCATGATTGCCTTCATCTTCTCAGGGTCTACATGGATACCCTGGGAGGTAATGATGAAGCCTAAGAACTTTCCGCTAGATACGCCCAAAAAGGATTTTATGGGATTTATTTCCAAATTGTGCGCTCGCATCAGATCGAACACTGTCTTCAGATCATGCAGACGATCTTCCTTAGAGCGGCTTTTGACGACGATGTCATCGATGCTGCATTCCACTGTCTTGTGCAGGTGGTCTCTAAAGATGATGCTCATAGCTCTTTGATAAGTAGCGCCATCATTCTTTAAACTAAAAGGCATGACCGTGTAGCAGTATGTGCCAATTGGTGTTCGAAATAATGTATGCTTTTCGTCATCAGGGAACATCTTGATTTGGTTGTACCCCGAGAAACCATCCATGAATGACATACGCTCAAAGCCGCAGGTATTGTCGATCATGATGTCTGTGATAGGGAGAGGGAACTCATCCTTAGGACACGCCTCATTCAGATTGCGAAAGTCGATGCAGATTCGAATCTTTCTACTTTTCTTGAGGACTGGTACTATGTTGGCGACCCAGTCTGGATACTGTTCCTCACGGATGAAGCCGCTGGCTATCAGTTTGTAGACCTCAGCTTCATTGGCATTCATGACGTCGGGGCAAAATCGTCGTTGCTGTTGCTTGACCGATTTTGCGTCCGAACAGATGTTGAGTTTGTGGAGTGCAACCTCGGGGTCAGTCCTGGCATATCTTCGTAGCTCCAGACGAACACGTCGATGCATTCTCTGACGAGTTGCAGTAGCGATTCCCGCTCTTCGTCTGTCAGATTCTTGCTGACGAAGATGGGCTTCGGAGAGGACTCATCACCGAGATCAATTTGCACAACCTCATCCTCAGTGGGAGGCTCTCTTTGTTCGAACCGCTTTTCTCATTGCGCATCTAGTTGTTGTGTCCATGGCTCTAACTCAAAAAGTTCAGGAATGTCTTTATCTTCTTCGTAAGCGTCGGCAAACGCCATATTGACGGACCAGACTTGCCTGAGCATGTCCCCAATGCTGACATCCGAATCGAAAGTGGGTGATCCGGTTAATTGTGAATGCCATTCGCATTCCTCGTCTGAGCTTTCAGGAGTTGTCGCCAGTGTAACAAAACCTAGCCCATATGTAATTTTGTTGTAGTAGTCTCATGGTTTCCCAGTCGGTACCGAAGATTGTAAGGGTAATCGACGTCCAGTGCCGTAGTTCAAGCCTGGTGTAGTCTCCAGATCATACCCTTGTTTTTTCATAAGGTACTTGGATTGGAAAATATATAGATAAAGGGGCAATCTCCCGGTGTCGGGTTCGAGATCAACTTCTTCTACCCTAAAGGATTGTGGGTTATTCTTCTGGCCGAAGATGATTAGATGATCCCCTCCTTCGATTATGCGGTAAGCGTCTTCCACTGGAGTAAGTTGGTTTGCGGTGTAGACATTTATTACCTGTGTGTGCAGGTGAGTGCCTATACCATGTTCCATAGCATACATTGTACAAAGCTTATTAAGCTCGAGATAATTCAAAGATAGCCCTTTATTGATGAAGTAAGGTATCTTTTCCAATGGGATTACATCATCTGTGGATGGAACATCGGTATGAGCAGCCACATACTTGGCCAGTTCTGACTCATCTTTAGCTTTCGCCTGTGTAAATGAAGACTGAGACTTAGGCAGCTTAATCATCAGGGGTCCATGGATGGAGCAGAACATGGAGTCGTTGGCGTACTAGCCACCCCCAGCTTAGTGCTCGGCGCTGGGTGGGGAGTTGTTGGCTGGCTAGCAGTGCCCGTCCTAGCGCTTGGCTGCCGATTCATTCTGGAAAGACGAATCGTCATTGGCTTGACAGAGGGATTGAGCTCCTTTGTTTGCTGCTGGCTAACTTTAGGCAGCCTGATTGACAGTGCCTCTGTCGTGAGTCTTGGCGCTTGGCCAGACCTTGGCAGTTGGATTATCATCTATTCTTCCTGTGCAGAGAGGCTAATTGCGTCCTTACGCAGAGTGGCTGTAAGGGACATAGTTATGCCAAGTTTGCAAGCTTGGAGGTGGATCATCAGAGGTTCTTCTGATCCAGTTGCTGCCTCAGTTTGAGCTTGAGTATCTCCTTCGGCGAGATGCTTTTTTGACTTCTCATACAAGCATGAGTCTGAGTAGTAGGATTCGACCCCTTTGAATGGGTCGATGTCGGCAAATTCCGTCCTCACGAAGCCATGCTTGTCGACGTACTTGAAGCACTGGTGCAGTGTGGAGGGCACGATCATGTATCCAAGGACATCCCAGGAGAATATTATAGGAAGTATCGACATTTGTGACATAACAGGTCACTTCTGACTGAAGATCGCCGATTTGGTACTTCAGGCGAATCTTCCCGACCGGATAGCTTCTGTCTGAATTGAAACCACTGATGGCGGTGCTTGTTGGCATCAAGCGATACATTGGGATGTGCAGATGATGTAGTAGGCTCTTCGGGATGATGCTTATGGAAGAACCGGGGTCAATATGCATCCGGTCTACCTTGATATCGCCAATGCACCCAGTGTAATACAGCGGGCGATCGGGCAGGTTGGTCTTGATAAGCATATCCTGCGGAGTGAAGACGACGTTGGGCATTGCGCCCGTGCAAGCACTGTCCTGGAGATCTACAGGCGAGCTTTCCCCAGTGAGATTGGATTGAGCCCGATATGCGTCGGCATTTTGGAGTGCCTCGCTAAGTGCGACACGGACGTCCTTGGAGAGTTTTAGGAGCTCGTATAACGATAATTTGGCCGGTGTGTTAGCCAATTGCGCCAAGATATCAAAGTTGTAGGGCCTTTCCAGTCCGTGAGGCATCTCCCTTCGGAGAGGTTTGTCGAAGCGAGTCTCCTTCGGCCTAGGCTTGTCGATCGTCGAAGGCTGCGAGGGTCCCGGAGCATCAGCAGCTGTTGGCTGATGATCTTCAGTCGAGTTACCCGGTGGAGGTTGGGTTTGTGCGCTAGAACGGGTAACAACAGCGGTAGCTTCTTCGACCTCTGCCGAGATTGTGCAGCATGATTTGACTTTCCCATTCTTCTTCTTACTGGTAGAGGAAGGTACGGACTGAGTCATCTCAGGTACCAAGTCTGGATGGACCCATATGATCTTCCCTCGTGATACGGTAAGGGGTACTTGACCAGCAGCTTGGTCTCGGGGAGGTGGAAGGTTAGCGACCTCCATCCTTGCTCGGGGGACAGGTACTACTCCATCTTGAGTCTTTGTCGGAGGAAAGTTGTCGAATTGTACTGACACCATATTGGCTGCTACGGTTACCTCTTCGAAATCAATGGCCAGGGCCTTAGAATCGATGAGATGCTGGATGTATTGCTTCAGTTGGTAGCAATCATGTGTGATATGGTGGACATAGCGATGGTGGTGCCAGTATTTGGGGTTCTCCAAGTCTGCAGGTCGAGGTTCATGTCTTGGAGGAGGGAGCTGAATTCGACCTCCTTGTATGAGCATGTCTAAGGTGGGCTTGACATGGCCGTCCTCGAAGGAATAGGGCATCTGGGGCCACTACTTCTCTACTCGCTTCGGTTCAGGCTTCGGCGCCGTGTCGGCCACCATAGCCTATTTGCCTGTATTGTCTCGATTGTTGGAGGGATTACCCCTAATGTTACTATTGGTGCTGTGGCGCTTGCCCTTGTCCTCTCCTTCCGAGACGTGTAATCCCAATTGGCGAGCTCTCTTCAATTTATCTTCTGTACTAGTGGCGCTAATAATGAAAGTCTGACTTTCGCCCATCCAGAGGCTGATTGTGGGAAGCTGTCTTTTTTGGCAAATTTCAATTAAGGATGAATCTGGTTATCGGAAGGCAGTTTCATCGCGGTTTGGCAAAACCGCTCGATATAGTTCATTGTCAGCTCCTTCTCTCTTTGAACAACGTCCATGAGGGTGGACATTGTTACGTCTTGTCCTACCTCGTAGAACCTCTCTAGGAACATGCATTTGAAGCCGGTGAAGGAATGGATGCAGTTGTCCGACAAGTTGCGGTACCAGTCGAAGGCGACCCCTTCCAATGCTCCAATGAACAGCCGCGTAAGGATGGCATCGTCATGAGGCAGATGGTCGGTTGTGACTTCAAAGTAGGTGATATACCTGCTTACAGATGTCTTTCCATCATATAGATTGATGTGGAATGGTTTATATTTTGGTGGGAAGGGAACATCTCTCTACGCAGCGGGATACGGTTGTCGTATCCTGAGGTCTAGGCAATTTTCTCGGGCATAAAATATGGCTCGGAGCTCCTGGACCTCTCTTCTTACCTTCTTGGCCTCGTCTGCTACAGTGGGGGCTGATATTTCAGGAGGGTTATCACCCGGGTTTGGTGCAGCTGAATTCGAATCCGTATTGACCGCGGGACCCAAGCTTGTTTGGCCAGGCATTCTTTCTTGCAGAGTTGGAAGGGCCGCTTTGATCTCGTCTACAGATTTGACCAAGGCATGCAGTATGGCCTTCAGATTGTCGATGCGTTGGCGATCATTGGGACCGTCTTTGTTGCTGTGTCATGAATACCGTCCTAACATGAGGAGAGATGGAAGGAATGGTAGAGGATGTGCCCTCTGAGTCATACCCTTGTATAGAGAAGTCGTCAGGATATGTGGGGATATTCTCCTCTGGTTCGGACTCAGAAAGAGTGGTACCCCCAGCTTCAGAGCTTGCCTCGTCTTGAGAATTGTGGACGTCCTCGGGGACGTCGGGATCTGGTGCATCTGATAGGTGAACTGTTTCCCCTTGATTGTCTTCTTGGAGAACCGGATTGTCGTGGATATTTGGGGGAGTGCTACCTCCGGCTCCAGTGCCTTCCAGAGATGTGGACGACGAATCTCCAAATGTGGCAGATTTCGTCTTTGAGCGGGTACCTTGGTAAACTCCTCCAGTAATGGTGGTAGACAACCGCTTAGAAGAGAATTTCTTGGTTAGGCCAGTTAAGATTTTCGGACTGGGGACATTTGTTTTCTTCCCTCTACCGCTGCCAGGAATCTTCAGAGCAGAATTGCAGGAGGCGACGAGAAGCGCCTCGTCTTCTGAGCTTGGGTGTTCTAGCCGTTGGAAGACGGACTGTCGGTCTTCTTGTACTGCTGCCTTGTTGCAGCAGCAGTTGACAATGACTTGGGTGCATTGATGTCCCTGACAGGACTCTCTGCATATCAAATCTTCGTCTCTTTCCTTGCGTTTGTGAAGAATCACGTTGCGCAAGTCACCCATCTTGCGGGCCTGGGAGTTCTGAGCCCATGAGTGTGTTGGCATCCTGTCTGCTCCCTGATGTGGGGGAAGCACAAGTACTTGTCCCTGATCCTTGTTGGAAGATTCTTGATAACTATCCCGTTCGTTGGCCGCCGGGGGCTGGACACAGGTAGTTCTGTACAACTTTCTATTAGGGGCCCACGTAATAGTCAGTGGGACGCCCTGATAGTCAGAAGTTGGGGCAGCCGACTGAGCTCGCTGAGCCCGCGCTGCCCGAGACTTCTTCCTTCTAGCACCTGAGAGTGCATAGTAGGTTGAGTCCATGGAGATTGGCACATGAGAGCATCTGGAGTCAGGATCGCCTGAGAGGCGGTCGAAAACTGACCGTGAGCCGCATGGAACAGATGGTATGCGGCTGGGATCAGTGGCCGTGCAGGCTGTCTGCATGTGGCTATCCTTTGTGGCCACATGGGCCTTTTGTATGCGGCTAGAAACGGTGGCCGCATGAACCTTAGGGATGCGGCTGGAAGTTGTGGCCGTGCAGGCTGTCTGCATGCGGCTATCCTCTGTGGCCGCATGAACCTTCTGTATGCGGCTAGAAGTCATGGCCGTGCAGGCTGCTTGCATGCGGTTGGCAGTTCTGGCCGCATGGGCTTTCTGCATGCGGCTGACTTTTGTAGCTGTATGAGTTTTCTCCATACTGTTGGAAGTTGCGGTCGCATGAGCCTTCTCCATGCGGCTGGCGCCCTTATGTGGCTTGGAAAGCATAGAGTTCCTCTTTGCCCATACAAGTCCAGTATCATAGTATTTTCTTCTGCCGAACTTGGGGACAGCAGAGTCCTCTATGGTCTGAAGTGGTCCCGCAAGCGAGACTTCTCCGCTGTCTCGGGCATCCGAGAGTACTTCTTCGAGAGCTTGGGGAGAAGCGAACGATTTGGGCCTCCACTCCCTGCGGGCCTTCTTCGTGCGGGCTCGCCGCTGGACCGGGCCAGCGCTCCCGTCGGAGAGCATTTCTTCAAACGCCTGCTGGTCGAACCGGACGACCAGCATTTGTTGAGTGAAGCCAAGTTTGGCTGCGTCCGATTGCGTCACCAACTCCTCAGCCGTGGAGAATTTAGTCCCTAGCAGAGTCGCCATCGTGTTTGCCATTGATTGTAAAAGTATAGAACAATTTTATAGGAGGACTGAAATTAGACTCACAATACAAACTCGCTCGTACAAAGAAAGCCTAGGAATGAAAACCTAGGTACAGCAATCTATGTACGATTGTTTATTTTTGATTCTGGGGGTGACAATAGAGGCTAGGGAAAGCGACGACAGCTCTGCCTTACTCCTTGGACGATCGGACGTAGCCTTGGCTCTGATGAAGAAATACTCTCAGGATGGGAAGACTCTTCTGTGCGTGCCTTTGTCTCTCTGTGTGTCCAACCGGGTGGAGGGGATCTCTTTTGCAAGGGAATGACACCTTGTTATATATTTTTTTTAAAATCAGGATCGGATCGAATTCTTTTGCAAGGGAATGGCACCTTGCTATTTATAAGAATGGGGTGTGATCATTAGGGTTTGCAATGATTCTCCACTTGAAAAGTCGGCGGCCAATCATCTGGGCCATTAATCTTGATTGCATTGCGTCTGGGCAATTGATTCTTGATTGTGCCAAATCTGTATGGACAATTAATGCTGATTGCAATGAATCTTCATAATTTGTCATGACAAGCTCGGATCTCCTGCCACGTGTCTAATTTACTTAACCACAACAAATCAGATTTGATTTGAGTAATAATGGTGATTGTACTAAATCTGGTTGTCAGGATTTGCCAGCAGCCATAACTCCGAGAGGATAAGACAGCTACGTATCTCAACTTGTCATGAGGATCGCCACGTGTCTCTCTGTCTTGTGCGGTCTTCTAATTGAACCGCATATGGATAGCCCCCAACAATCCTAGCCGCATGAAGGTAACAACCGCATGAGGGTGACAGCCTTGTGAAGGAGGCAGCCGCATGAAGGAGGCAGCCGCATGAAGGTAGCAGCCGCATGAAGGTGGAAGCCGCATAGGGATGTCAGCCGCAAGAAGGAAGCGGCCGCATGGAGAGGGCGACCGTATAAAGATGGCAGCCGCATAGGGGTGCTTGGGACTCGACGGATCCTGTCAGTTATAAAAGATTTTCTCCTTTTTCCAAGGAGCACGGCATCATTATTTCAGCTTTATATCAGAGCTGTCATTCAATGTGTCAGAGCTGTCATTCATTGCGTCAAAGCTGTCATTCATAGCAATTAATTGGGCGGCTGTTTTATGGCCAGCTGTAGAAGCGGACAGCGTATGGCCACGTGTCTTCGCCTGAGCCGCACGGAGCTGTTGGGGAGTTTTGAGCCGCATAGCGTTCTGAAGGATTCCTGAGCCGCATGGAGCTGTTGGGGAGTTTCAAGTCGCATAACGTTCTGAAGAATTCCTGAGCCGCATGAGGCTCCCTCTATTTTGGAGCCGCATGGGCTTTTCTTGTCATTTTCCATGCTTCTACAGTCCATGATACGCACTCCAAATGAATCCAAACTTGACCCAAAGCACACCCACATATTCTAAATCACAAATGTGACCTAGCAAGCCAATTCACAAACTCTAGAAATATTATTCTTGGATTTTTTCCCGCCAAATTTGGTCAATTACAATAGGGAAAGTCTCTAAATGGATAGAGAAGAGTCAAAACTCCTCACCATTGGTAACCCTGATACATCGGGGTTCCTATTTGATGCCTCTACACTATTTAATGCAAATTAAAGGATTTAGAATGCATATACCTATTGGAAGATGGATTTCCAATGAAAATGGCTCTAAGATCTAGAAGTCCTCAAGCTCTAAGTGCTCCAACCTCTAATGCTTGGCTTCTATTATCTTCTACTCTCCATGGGGAAGAGATTGGAACAAATTTAGGCTGTTTTGGCTAGGTTTTAGTGGTAGAAATTGTAGAAGTATGAAAAAGCGCAGACATATCAAAAGTGTAGGTAGTGTTCTCACTACACAAAGCTTCACAAAAGCGCAGGAACCCAAAAGCGCAGACGAAAAATCAAAGTCACAGTTCATGAAGAGCTTCCTTATTAAAATCATGTCTAGAAGGATATATTACAGATTCATCATGAAAAAAACCATATAGAAATCTACAAGAGGGTTAATCTTCACTACAAAGGGGCTACTCTTCACATGTGTTCTACAAGGGGGTTTATCTTCACAAACACACAACCCCCCAGACGCGTAGCACTGTCAGAGCGAGCCACTTCCTGGAGCAGCTATTGGTCCGAACAAGAACTCAATCCATAGCACATGGCGTATCACCACCATTGAGTAGGGCAGAGCATAACCTGTGGCTCTTTATATTGGCAATCAATCCAAATCTGAAAGCTTGGATCTCGAAGACCTCCAAGATGTTGTTCAGGTTCGAACTCCTTAAGTCAAACGATCAATTTCATCTCAGAACTCAGCATCAATTCTTGTACAAGGACAACTTCTTAGAAATAAGGGATCCACAACCAACAATTGATTTGTACAAGGCCAACGGTCGTTCGAAGCTAAGTCGGAATTGAGCCTGACAATGGGAATGTTAAGAGACAAAAGACACAACCCTTCAAAAAAGCTTCCCATTATATAGGGTAAGTGTGGTCCAACCCACATGCCACGTGGCCGTCGGTCAACGGCCCCCGAATTACTGGATGAACCTGAAACTCAGCATAATGAACCTCACTTAATAGGTTCATTTCAACTGAATCTGTAGCTTCCCTTCCCGAAGAAATTTTTTTCAAATTATTTTTAATTATTTATTGATTTAAGTAGTGATTTTAGAATTTTATAAATGTTTATTTAGTTAATTATTACGGTAGACGATTTTAGCCATGGTTGAGTTTTGAAGTACCAAACGAATAGGAATCATGGCACGGATAGTACAGTGGCGTGCCTTGACTAGTTTTTAGCCTTGATAGGGGAATGCCGAGCCATAGGAGTGTCCTAACTAGGAAAACTAGGCCAAGTTATAGCATGACCATTATAAATAAGTTTAATTAATTATTATTATATTTATTGACTTGTAGGAGACCCGTTTGTGTCGATTTAGTTCGAACTGGGCCGAACCAAATCCAAGCCCATGTAGGCATGTAGTGAGACCCAATACGACCATGTAGACATATTTTATATGTGTACAATTATTTCCTAAAATATTCTAGGTATTGATGTGCATTTTTTTAATCATTTAAACAATTGTACAATTTTTTGGACATGGATAAAGGTGAGTAGTATGGATTCACCAAACCACGAGTTAAGTATTATTTTATTTGTGGTGATTAAATAAATATGCTTATTACTATTAGATATTAATATATTATTAAATTGAATATTTTGTATATATATTTTTAGGAATTGGCGATTTATATTTATTAAATCAGTTATTATATAAATGATATGTATATGTATATATATAGATATCATATATAGATATCATATATATATATATATATATATATATATATATATATATATATATATATATATATATATATTATTTTGTTATAAGTGTGTGAATATTTTTTTTTAGATATATGTATATATATAGGTTGTTTTTTTAGATATATAGGTATTTATATATATGTATACCTATATATGTATGTATACATATGTATACATACATATTTATATAAAAAAAAATATATATATATATATGTATACCTATATATGTATGTATACAAAAAAAAAATATATATATGTATACCTATATATATAGGTATACGTGTATTTATATATGTATATGCGCGTATATATGTATATATACATATACATACGTATATATATATATATATATATATATATATATATATATATATATATATATATATATATAAAGAATGAAAATAGAAAAAGAAAAAGAAAAAAAAAAAAAAAATATATATATATATATATATATATATATATATATAAAGAATGAAAATAGAAAAAGAAAAAGAAAAACAAAAACAAAAAAAGAAATAAAACCCACACACCAGCCCAAGCTCCCCGGCCCAACATCCCAGCCCGAGCTCCCCAGCCCGAGCGCATAACCGAACCCCCGTTCTGTTGTGAACGTATGTATAAAACTCGAGAGACGAACCACCAAAACCTCAAAACCCTTAACGCAAATCCCTTCCACGCCACCCCTCTCCATGGGCGGCCTTCCTAACTGCGCGCGCCGCTTGGGGGCCGCCGCCGTCGTCCGAAAAATCCGTGCGCGCGCGCTGGTGAAAACGGCAGCAGCAGTAATGGTAGATTTTGGTGGATTTCTCGACAACATTGCTCCCTCGATAATCTACTATTTTACGAACCGTTTGTTGACGTACGATCACAACCTAACCTACTTCATAGCCCATCAAGTCAAATTATTTAGAATGCGTTAGATTATCTTGAAAGTCTGTCCAAACATCGACAAAAACTGTCTCGTAAACAGGGGATTTCATAGTTCGAACGCCTGTTTTGGGAGACTGTTTCTAGTCGATCTATTACCGAATAAGGTAAACCCTATGAAGGGCCTTCTAAATAACCTATAGAACATTAAAACCTATTTTGTGGTTTCCGTTTTCATCGAACAGACGCAAAGTTATCTATCTGCAAACATCAAGGAAAACTATGTAATTCTGTTTTAGAAAACTAGAAAAATTATCCGATACGACGTACGTCCCACCAAACCGGATGACATGGTCACGAACCGAAAGCATCAAAAGGTGTGTAACAGCTTCTTGGTCGTGTGGACTTTGGCGAAATTCAAATTGGTCACGTGTGCGCGACGAATTTGATCCATATCCGTCGAAATTCACCGTATCAATCTCCGTGTAAGTTTCCCAATTACTTCGTGCATGTTCGTCAGATCGAGACGAAATTTGCGCCAACAGGACCGTATCGTTTTTTTTGGTCATGTATGCCAAGTTTGGTCCAATTCTGAGACATTTGAATCGGAACGCCGTTTTGTGGGCCCTACGGTCCCACTTAACGGGCGATTTTGTGCACGGCCTACCGGAATCCAAAATTGGACATACCGTTGGGTTCATATTGTCAAAACAAATCCGTAGACATGTAGTTTGATGACTTTAGAGACCATTGACTCTGGCACAATTTTCGGTGCAAAGCGGGTCCAACGACGGATATCGTTTTTAAACAAAATTACCGTTTTGTCCCTGTGTCCAGAATTGGACTTAAGGACAGGCAATCCTAGCTAATTTGACTATTCTGAGAATGTTGGCAATGTCTGCTTCAGCTTTCGGAGACATTGTAGATTTTATGGCGTACCAGTTGACGGTATCTTATTAGTTCTTCGCGCTACCACCAGGCAAGATACCTTGCCTCCCTCTACAGTTTATTTACATGCATATTTATATTATTATACAATTTTACTAGTTGATTATTTATATGTGATTTGTATATCATGCCTGCTAGTATATATATAGCCTTGTTTATATTTAGCTTTGTAGTTCATATTGGATATACGTATATATAATTCTTGTTCCTAGTTAACTTTGTAGTTCATATTGGATTAGTTTTCTCGTGTATCGTGATTGGGTCGTGTCGTATCATCACTTGTACTTGGACTGAGTCGCATCGTGTTATAGGATGAATAAGTCATATCAGAACTGCTTTACCTCCTTGTCTTGAAATCTGGAAGCTAACCTGCGAGTCCACATCAGGGGCGAGGGTTAGTAGTTATTCTAGCTTGCGAGTCCACACTAGGGACGAGGGTTATTAGTTATATGTCCACACCTGCGAGTCCACACTAGGGACGAGGGTGATGCTAGCCTGCGAGTCCACACCAGGGACGAGGGTTAGTAGTATATGGTTCACACCTGCGAGTCCACACTAGGGACGAGGGTGATGCTAGCCTGCGAGTCCACACCAGGGACAAGGGTTAGTAGTATATGGTTCACACCTGCGAGTCCATATTAGGGGCGAGGGCTAGTAGTTGTTCAAACCCGCGAGTCCACACTAGGGACGAGGGTTTGAGTATTCGATTGGTTATCCATTGACATCGTGATATCGTGTTCTCTTGTTCTTCTCCAGCAGTTCGTTCAGGCGTAGTGGTTCTTCCAGTCGTGTATAGTCGTGTCTTCGTGCTGATTGGTCTTTTTCTGTTTATTTCCTGTATTTTCTTTATTGCATGATAAACTGCTAGATAGGCATGTTTTTATGTATCTTGCCATGTTCTCTGAGGACCTGATAATCTCTTCAGGTTAGTTATTGCGTGGAGTTAGTTAGCAGCACTGGATGGCAGATGATTATGACACTTGTGGGGTCCAGATGTGATGATACACTTGTGAGATTCAGGTATCGTTATTGTGTTTATTATCCGCTCGTGCTTTCATACCTTATCATGAGATATCCTGTTTCTTGATTCAGTTTTAGACTCTTGTTATTTCTTTTAGAGTCTTATCGAACATATATGCTATTGGGCTGCAGACCACGACCCATACTTGTTCATTCATGTTTCGTACATTATTGTGGATTGAGATATAGATTTACCTTTGCCATGATTTGGTAGTATACAATAGCCTTGACAGCGTTTACGTGGTCGAGTCGGACTGGAGTCCGTTTCGATACGTAGATGGCTTGCTCACGCTCTCGCGTCCGAAAAGCGGGTGCGGTCGGGACAGAATCCTAGGCCACTAACTTCTTAGAATTCCCCTAATAGACAGGGGTAATTAAAGAAGAGGACGACCGACTCGTCCACCAAAAGAGCAGTCATTAATTGCTCTTAAAAGCTTCAACAAAACTAGCTCCTTCGTCCCCGAAGCGCAGACAACAGACTGCGCCCTCTCCTCGACTTAGGACTGCAGCCAACTCGTTCCTCCCATAGCGCCCTGGCGATAACCCAAAAGCGCAGTAACTCGTTCATCTTCAAAACCAAGTCCACTACTCGCCCTAAAGCATAGTGATTTCGTTGCCTCAAGCACACGTCCACTGTTCGCTCTCAAGCGTAGTTACTCTGTTGCCCAAAGCACAAGTCTACTCGTTGCCCTAAAACACAGTGACTTCGTCGCTTGAAGCACAAGTCTACTCGTCACCCTAAAGCAAAATGACTTCGTCGCCTGAAGCATAAGTCCACTTTAGCCCTAAAAGCACAGTAACTCTGTCGTTTGAAGAACAGTCTACTCATAGCCCAGAAGCGCAGTGACATATAAGCTTCGCCAGAAGCGCAGGTGGTATGGTTCCACGGGTATCTTTTCAGATAGTACCAGAATTGGTTTGTTTAAACCACTGCTCTTAAGATATAACATTGGTCGATTCTGTTGATAAGAGCCCTATCCTATCGGTTTGTTTAAATCACAGATAAGGATGGAGTTTGTTATCATAAACGAGGGTCATATCCAATCGACTTGTTTAAACCAATGGCCCCCTAAGATAAGACAAAATCCAACCTCAGAGATTGGAACATAATCTGCTTAGGTTCATCCGATCAACAATAAACATACGTCACATGTCATTTATTCAGTTGTTGATAACTCTTCCAAAGATCTTGATAAAAGAGAATCCCAGCGTCTGCCACGTGTCAGCTCAGTAGCAGTCCCCACCGTACAACCTCGAGATTCTCTCATATCTCTATGTGTAGCGTTCCTGCACAATCCTTATACACATCGCATATATGCTCCCCTATAAAAAGGAGTTTTCCTTCGATAAAGAGGCTTCAAAATCTTCAACTTCGGTACCCTCTTCATTGGCAACTCTAGTGTTTCAATCACCAGCACCAGAAAGCCAAAGCATGTTCAACTTGTCGTTAGATCGACAACGGAGTAAAAAGAGCCACTGCAGTGGTCGATCTCCACCATCATACTTTTTCAGAAATTTTGTACCTAGATCTCCTCTTTAGGAATCAATTGTACTCTTTTTACATTTAATATACAAAAATTCGTATAACCTTTTGTCATGGCAAACAGAAATAATCTAGGAAATAAACTTCTAAATCAGGGTTAGGGTTTTAAATGGAAAGAGGAAGAAAAACAAGTTATTCTTCTTATAGCTAAGGGGAATGGCTTGGCTAGCAACAATAGGTAGGTTTAGGGCTTTTGGTTAGTATAAAATGTCTGTGAAGTCCCTCTTCAAGTGTCATGACAAGTTTAGGAAAAGGCCTTCCTTCCTAATTAGGTATTTAGCCTAATCTTCTAATTAAACTTGCTAGTATAACTAGGGACTAACTAAACATATTAAAATGGGATTGTTGATTGTCTAATCACACTAATTATGTCCACTAGGGTCATGACTAATCAACTAGTCCATCTAATTAGAATAGCACTATAGTTTACATATAATATGTCACTAGCACAATTATTTAACTAAAAATGATATAAATATACATGGAACACAAAAGTCTAAATTAGCCCTATTTTTAGAATGTGGTAGTGACAAGTCTACCCTCCTTAAAATAATATTTTAGGACAGAAATGAAAGTATAGAATGAACCATACCTCAAGGCTCGAAAAGATATGTATATCGCTCGTACATCTCATCCTCCCTCTCCCAGGTTGACTCACCTGGAGAGTGATGCCTCCACACGATACGAACCAAGGGAATAGTCTGGTTCCACAATACCTTCTTTCGACGATCCAGAATCTCCACTAGCTGCTCTGGATAGTTGAGAGTAGGGCCCACCTCTATCTCGGAGTGATCTAGTACATGACTGGGATCCGCCACGTACCATCTCAACTATGACACGTGGAACACGTTGTGAACACCCTCTACTGCTGGTGGCAAGTCTAGCCTATAAGCCACAACATCGACCTCTCGCGAATGACGAAAGGTCCGATGAAACATGGACTAAGCTTCCCACCTCCACCAAAGTGAATAGTGCCCTGTGTCAGAGATATCCTTAGTAACACCAGATCTCCAACCTAGCACAAACAAGGTCTCACACTTAATCTATAATAATCAATCACAAGAAAACAAGATCATAATTCAAAAGAATCTAAAACCTAAAATCTAAGCTATACCTCAAACTCTAAAGGTCTCCGGTGGTTATCGGTCCAATGCCGCTGTCTCTCTCGCGCCAGCAGAAGTCGATCCCTGATGAGCTTCGCCTTCTCAGCTGCATCCACAACCATCTAAAGCCCCAATAAAGCTCTCTCTCCAACTTATCCCAAGACAAGGGAGTACGAGACCTCGGCCTGCCCAAAGCCTCGAATGGTGATATCTCAATGCTGGCCTAAAAGCTGTTGTTGTAGGCAAACTCAACCAAGTATAAATCATCCTCCCGGGAACCTTCCAAATCTGAAACACAAGTGCGAAGAATATCCTTGAGAGTCTGGATAGTCCTCTCCGACTGCACATTTGTCTGAGGGTGGTAGCAGTACTGAATTTGAGCTGAGTGCCCAAGCTAGCCTGCAAACTTTGTCAGAAATGGAAAGTGAAGCGACTGTCCTGATCCGAGACTATGCTTACGAGAATTCCATGCAGTCTGACTATCTGCCTCACATACATATCTGTTAGCCTCTACGTAGACAAACCTACCTTAAATGGCTAAAAGTGTGCTGATTTGGTCAACCTGTCAACGATGACCCAAATCGCGTCTTTTCCTCCTAGTGTACGTGGCAATCTTGACACAAAATCCATAGTGATGTGCTCCCATTTCCACTCCGGAATGGACAATAGCTGCAACAATCCTCCAGGCCTCTGCCTCTCTGCCTTCACCTGCTGGCACCAAGCATCCGACTATAAAGTGTGCTACCTCTCTCTTCATACCAAACCCCTAAACATGCTCCAGATCTCTATACATCTTGTTGGCACCGGGATGCATAGAATACTGAAAGCGATGCACCTCCTACATCACCTGCTCCTAAAGCTCTTCACTAGGCACAGACAGTCTAGTACCTGTAGAAGTATGAAAATAAGCAGAGCAATCACAGAAGCACATATAGCAATAGACGCTGCCTATAGTGCACAAAAGCGCAGAAGATATCGATTGTCTAAAAGCGCAGACAATAACAAGTCACAAAGAAACGAAGGAAGACAGTGCATAAAGGAAAACAAATTATTAAAATCATGTTTGTTACAAATTCTTCATGATTATATATAAAGACTAAAATGCCTAAAGTCTATAAATGGGCAGTTTTCAGAAAGTGTGCAGCCCCCAAATGCGTAGCAGTGTCAGAGTGAATCAATCCTCGTAAGAGCAAGCTTCCTAGCCAGGCACGGAGGAACTCCAATATGGCTAATGAAGCAGCTATTGGACAGAGCAAGAACCCAGCTCTTGCTCGCAATGCTACTGCGGCTCTTGAGCAGGGTAGACCACAACTGTGCCTCTTCAGGTTAGAAATAAATCCAAACTCGGTAGGTTGGACCTCGAAGACCTCAAAGATGTTGTTCATGTTCGAACATCTCATGCCAAATGCTCAAGTGCATCTCAAAACCCAATAGTCATTCTTCTACAAGGACACAACTTCTTTGAACAAAGAGATCCACAGCCAACAGTCGACTTGTGCACGACCAACGGCCAGTTGAAGCTAAGTAGGGATCGAGTATGACTGCGGAAATGCTAAGAGATAATGGACGTAGCTCCTCAGAATAGCTTCCCTTTATAGGCTGAGTGTAGTCCAACCCCAAACGCCACGTACCATCGGTCAAATGCCCCCAAATTAATGGGATGAACCTAGGATTCAACATAATGAATCTCATTCAATAGGTTCATTTGACTGAATCCTAGGCCATGAACTCCTTGAATTCCCCAAAAAGATGGCAGTAATTTAAGATACGTCAGACACAAAGGGCATCATTAATCACAAAGAGCTCTCAAAAAGTCTTTATACGTTACGTAAAAGCGTAGTGGCTTCACAAAGCTCTCAGAAGTTCCTCATTGCTCAGTAAAAGTGCAGTGGCTTCACAGAACCCCGCCAACAGCCTCCTCATCGCCCAAAAGTGCAGTGACTTCGTCGTCTTCGAAACATAGTCTCCTCGTCCCCAAAAAGTGCAGTGACTCAGTTGTCTTCGAAACACAGTCTCCTTGTCGCCTAAAAGTGCAGTAACTTTGTCGTCTTCGAAACACAGTCTCCTCATCGCCCAAAAGTGCAGTGACCCAGTTGCCTTCGAAACACAGTCTTCTCGTCACCAAAAGCGTAGTGACTTGGTTGCCTTCAAAACACAGTCTCCTCGTCGTCCAAAAGCATTTTGACTCCATCGTCTTCGAAACACAAGTCTCCTTGTCTCCTAAAAATTATAGAGACATCGAAGCCTCACCCGAAGCGCATCTCGTATAGATGCGCATCCTATGAAGTAGCATTTTTCTACATATATATTTTCAGATATTACCCAACCAGTTTATTTAAACCAACGCCCCAAAGTTAAGAACGGATTTTAGTTCTATTGATAGGAGCAATATTCAATTAGTTTTATTTAAACCACTGCTCCAAAGATAAGAACGAAATTAGGTTCTATTGATAAGGGCAATATCCAATCGGTTTGTTTAAACCACTGCCCTAAAGATAGAGACAAAACTCGATTCTTTGGATAGGAGCCAAACTCGGTCGGCTTCATCTGAATAAAAAGTCTTGAGCAATATATGCACGTCACGTGCCGTCTATTCAGTTATGCTGATAACCACCCGAGATCTTGATAGAAGGGAATTTCAACGTCTGCCACGTGTCAGCTCAACATCAGCCCTCATCGTACAAAGACAACATATTCTCTCACATCTCAACACGCAATACTCCTGCGCGTCCAATAAATCTCAATCACATTGTGTATGTGAAAGGCCTATAAATAGAAGGAGTTCTCCTTCATTAAAAATGTCAACAATTTCCTGATTGGCAACCCAGAGTTCCATTCACGAGCACCAGAAAGTTAAAGCAAGTTCAACTCATCGTCAGATCGTGAACGGAGTAAAGGAGCTACTGCAGTGCTCGATCTCCACCGTTATACTTTCCCAGAAATTTTTGTACTTAAATCTCATGTTCAGGAGTTCTTTTAGTACTTTTTATAAATTTGAATACAAAAGTTTGTTCAACTCTTTGTCATGGCAAACAAGATAGCGACTCTGCTGGGGACTTCCTTTTCCTTCAACGAGAAGGTAGTAAAAAATCTAACGACAACTTGCTGGGATCTTCTCAAAAGATATTGGTCGTACATTTTGACCAGTAAGCTTTCGAAGATCTCTTCTCTAAAAAGAAGGCAAGTCCTTCGAAGTGGTTCGTAAAATCGAAGAAGACTCGGCGTACCTAGCTGCCGAAGGCTACTGTGATGACTAGCACGACGGAGGGGACTGCGCTCCAAAATACCCTGAACGACGAAGCCTCGAAAAAGATTTTGACTACTTCTGCCGTATCGCTTCGTTCAATCCAAAGCTCCTAAAAAGCGCATCGAGGAGTACAACTCTCCTATTACAGGCCTGATGAAGGTACAACGCTAGAGGAAGTGCAGTAGCACACCCGCGCAAGACGATAGCTGCGCAGACGAGAACTTATGTCTTTGACAGAATTGCCTACCTATCGGGTAAGGCTATGTTGGACTCTAACCATTACGAACCTTCTAGGGGTAATATGAAGAGACCCAAGGTAGCACGCGTAATGTACGAACAACGTGCTACGCCGATATTCTAGTTGGATTCTGAATGCCATGCACCTTACATGGATGGCATGAAGAAATTCAAGGCAGCATATGCCATGCACGACCAAAGTGTTATATCGACCACTCAGTTGGACTCTGAATACTATGCACCTTATGGGGGTAGTAGGAAGAAATCCAAGGTAGCATGCGCCTTATGCGATCAATGTGCTATGCCAATAGCTGACCAAAGGCTCATGTTGACAGTTAAGCGTGCAGCCGATGGAAAGCTACACAAAACAGATTCGAGTGCTTCAACTCGTAAAACTCTATTGTCACTTGAGCTCTCACACGCATGAGTCAAGCCAGGGAGTACAAACTATGGAGATAAACTTGTACGAGCAGCATTGCTGTAAGCATGGGGTGAGTCTGCCTCATCAGCAACTCTCTGATCAGGAACTAAGCGTATCTCACACACAGGAACTGAGAAGAGGGAAGCTACCTTAACATTCTCATTATTACGAACAGCTTCCCTGCAGCACGAAAAGAGTATGGAAGTAAAAACGTCGGATCTACGTAAGAAGAATTCCTATAAGCGTAAAGCGAGAAAGAAGTCCACGACGCAGGGCGTGTCTAAACCAAGGCACACCTGCACTAAGATCACCATCAACTGTTGCTATTGCCCAACCACCACGTCGCTACCGAAGAGGCATTCCAAAGACTGCGATCGATGGCATCTGTACATCAAAGACTCGACGAAGGATCATCGATTGAAAAAGGAGATGGAATTCGTATTGCTTCATATAACGCGGCACAGGGTTCTCCCCATCTCAAGAAGCTTTCCAAGAATCCTCCCGCTTCGACCAACAAATCCAAGGGCCGACCTGGAAGTAGCAAAACGACGGTGCCCAGTACGGGTGTGGTCCAACACATGCGCACTAAATCTGGATCTCTGCCGCAATGAGATGTTACTTCAGTTGCAACATTCTTCGGGGTAGCCAACCGTCTACCATTTATGACAATCCATCGTTCCAACCTAATGAAGGACTATATGACACCTCCGTGGGCGCAAGCATCCAACAAGCTAGGGGTAGAAATAATAATGAGTTCGAGGAATATTGCAATCTACTTGTTTACCCTCGAGATGACGGGACTCAGGCGTCTGAACCCGAGAGTAAAAGATCCACCGTCCCTTCTATCTATCCACACATGATGTCCATTTTCATGGTCGAAGGTGACAACGTGGAAGGCAGCAAAGGATCCAATTATCAGAAACGTATAGAAGCCCTGGAAATAAGCCTAAACATGTTCAACGAAACTATAAAGGCCTTGACTTCAGTGATCCTCGAAATAATGGAGAAATTGACATCCAATATCCCTGCTCCTACAAACCAAGATCCAAGGACGAACGGCGGGTCTAATGCGCCTCCTATCTTGAGTCAGGCGGTGTCGCTGTCATCTATTCCATTAACAACAGGACCTGTTATGTCGAATGACATGCAACAGGCCCTCAAAGAATTGTACACTAGTTATAACGCCAGAAAAAAGCGAGAATCACTTCAAAAGATGGGAATTCGGCAACCATATCCTACCGAGTGGGATAATGTGATATATCCTCCCAAGTACAAGTCGCAAACGATTGTGCCATTTGATGCGAAAGAATCTCCTCATCGATACCTGAGGTATTTCACCTCGGTAACAAGGCATCTGCCAAAAGACGATGCTCTGCTCACAAATATATTCGTAGTGGCATTATAGGGGGGTGGCCTACAAATGTTTTTGCAGTCTCCCCGATAATTGTATTTTATCGTTCGATGATTTGAAGTGTCTCTTCCTTGCTCGATTCTATGAAGGAGGAATGGACATGACGATGTCTACTCTCATGGACATTGTCCAAAAAGAGAAAGAGCCTGTACAGGCGTATATTGAGCGCTTCTGCCAGGCAGCTTTGAGACTACCACCTGGTATACCCGAACCTATGCTCATGGATTCATGCTGCAAGAACATGCTTCCTGTAGTTAAATTATGGCACAATGCTTCTTGCGTAGAGTGGACACCCTTCATCACCGAGGCAGATGTACCCGAAAGAATGGCCCGAGACACGCAACTACTGGGGTTGAGTTTTTTCTTTCTCAAAGATAAAGGAAAGCGCTCATCTAGCAATAACCCAGTCCCCAAGGACAGTAAAGGGAAGCAAGCCATGACCGTCAACATCTCTAAAGGTTCAATGATAATGAACCAGAAGCTGGCTAAAGCACCGAGGCCGAAAGGGACCTACTCCATCAATGACGAAGACACACTAGAACTCTTCGATATGTTGACAAAGGGTGGCAAGCTTTAACTCCCACCTCCAAAGTGCCCAGATGAAGTGGAAAAGGTGGACAATCCAAAATACTGCCACTACCACCAATATCTTTACCATTCAACATGCAATTTCTATTTGTTAAATAGGCAGATCCAGTGCCTTATCGACATCAAGTTTATCTCATTCGACTACGAAGAAAAGACTGTCACTGCCAACATGGTCATCCTCTAGTTTAAAAGTTTTCTAAGAACAGAGGCTCAAGGGGGTGTCTTCCCCATCCCGAGGGCAACAATGGAAGTAGTCAATCTTCTACCAGCATGTAATAATGCTCAAGGCCTCATCCTATTTACAACACCGCAAGGTGAAGTTATATAGATCCACCCTGATCTCGCCCCGGACATGATGATGCCTACCGTACACTCTATCAATAGGAAAAAGTCAACCTATGTTGCATGGTTTCTACATCGACTGATGACACCCTGTTTACCACTCGCTCAGCTCACCAGTGGAAGGAGCACCAGGATATGGAAGGCGAAGTACCTCCACCCGTTGCTACAACACTTGATGCGTCAGAAGCAGGACCATCCCAACCTCCTGCAGCAGATAAGCAAAGGCAGAAAGAGGTTCGCTTTGTCAAACTATTGAGAAAAGCTTCGGCAGTAGGACCGATCAAGCCCTAAAAATTAGACATATTAATACAGCTTGCCAATACTTCGGCTCGACTGTCACTCTTTGAGCTCCTCCTTCTATCTAAAGAGACTCGAGACGACCTCTGCAAAGATTTACAGAATGCTGACTCTGTCCTCACCCAGGTACAACCGCCCAAGAAGGATCCTGCAGTGTGCCTATATTGTTATAGTGTTGTCAAAATGATTCCTAATATCACCTCCACTCAACAGGACATGCTACTAAAGAACAACCGGCACATTAGGCCCATGTACTACACGAGGTATGTTGGTGCTATTAAGGTCAATCGCATCCACATCGACCATGGTTCTTCTCTCAGCATCATCCCTTAGAGTTTACTCCAAACATTAGGGATCCCGATGCATCGGCTAACTGCATCAAACACTACAATTAACGGCTTCAATGCTGGAAAGAGTAAGCCCCTAGGCAAGATTCGCCTGAAATGCCAGATAGGGGATCTCTAGACAGACGTGAGTTGCTACGTCATCGACGCTGATATAAACTATAACATACTATTAGGTCGACCATGGATTCATGAATACATGATCGTACCTTCAACTCTCCATTAATGCATGAAGTATGTAGCCAGCGACGGGACTATCAAGACCGAGATCGCTGATCGACCCATTTCGAGGACTCAAAGCATACTGTACAGATGCTAATCTGTACAAGTTAGTCCCATGGGATGATGATGCCAATGGTGCCGACGACGAGTCAGATATTGTATCAGAAAACACAGCTATGGCCGAAGAGCCACTAAAGGTTCGATTGAGGGGGAAGCCTCCCAAACATCAACTTCTCTTATCATCAAACTTCGAGGAAAGGCTCCTGCCCGTTCGCCCCCATCGGTATCAGCCGCTAGCGAGGGGCCTATGCAAATAAGGCTCTCACGAAAGGCTTCAAAGGCATCCTCGAGGTCGCAGGAACCTCCAACTCTAGCCCCCTTGGTAGTCAAGTTGAAGCGAAAGCCTACTCCACCTTCTCCCGCGGTAGCCTTAGTTCTCATGGATGAGGAATTGGAAGACTACATATGCATCAATATCGAGGTACATTCTTTAGATGATGTAATCCCTCGGGATAAAATTTTGTATTTTATTAATAGAAAGTTGTCTTTGAATTACTCTTGTGCACACTAGAACACTAAGAATTTCTTAGACAATGCTCTATATATGTTACAAACACAAGTGACAACTGCTAATCTTGCTAGCCAAGTTGTCTCTTCCCGAGGCAACTACTTCCTGGTTCCAGCAAGAAGGAAGGAAGAAGAACACATCATCTTCGGTCGATTGGAGCACCCATAACGGCTGACTCTAGTATAACCAGAATCCGATAACGACATGATACAACTCTAGTGTTACACTGCTCAAGCCAAACACCTTATTCAAAAGATGGGTTACGACTTGAATAACGACAGAGGACTGAACTATGGCAAAGGTCGACGCCTTCCCTTATGACTTCATGTTCCAAAGGGAAAGCCTTCAAGAAGGTACTGTCCATTAATATGGTCTCTGTAGCCGGAGGCCATAATGCATTCACACTCCTCCGATTCCTCAACCTGGGACTTTGACACCACTATCGGCCAAGCCTTTAAGATGGTACTGTCCATTAATATGGTCTCTGCAGATCCTCCAGTTGTGGATAAAAACTAAATAGTTGAATTCTTCGAGGATGAACCTTGGGCTCAATACCTAGGATCCCTTGCTTCGAACAGCAAGAACCTTCCACGGAAGATGAGGTCGTCCAAGTCGAACTAGGAGATGTGGCTTCACCTAAACCAATCTTTATTAGCAAAAGCTTAACTAGAGAAGACAAAGAGTCTCTGATACAGCTTATCTGAGATTACATCGACATCTTTGCTTGGAGTTATAAGGACATGCTGGGTTTAGACCCGCAAGTCCTAATACACCGACTCAATATCTTGCCCGACGCTAAGCCTGTCAAATAGCAACAACATCGTTTCCACCCTAATATCAAGGATGCTATCGAGAAAGAAGTCGACGAACTCATAGAGAGTGGCTTCAGTCGCGAGAAGCAACATCTAGATTGGGTGGCCAACATTGTCCCAGTCACTAAAAAGAACGAGAAGATTCGAATCTGCATAGACCTCAGGGACCTTAATACAGCCTGTCCAAAAGATGAGTTTTCCCTCCCGATCACCGACGTGATGATTGACAACACTTGTGGCTTCGAGCGTATATCCTTCATAGACGGATTCTCATGCTATAACTAGATCAAGATGTTCCCTAAAGATGAAAAGCATACTTCATTCTGTACTACAAAAGGGATCTACTGTTACACAGTGATGCCCTTCGGGTTGAAGAATGCGGAAGCAACATACCGATGGGCTATGAGTACCATATTCTATAAATACCCTAGAAAAATAGTAGAATGTTATATTAATGACACAGTCGTTAAAAGCAGAAGGTAATCCAGTCATTTGGATGACTTGAGGACGGTGTTCGACTTGATGCAGACACATCGACTAAAGATGAACCCAACCAAGTCTTTCCTGGGGGTTTCTAGTGGTTAGTTCTTGGGCTTTATCATCATGGCCTAGGGTATTCATATTGACCCCGAGAAGACTAAGGTGATATTAGATATGGCTCCCCTAAAGAATCTTCTTAAGCTTCAAGGCCTACAAGGACACTTGGCATACATCAGAAGATTCATAGCAAATCTTTATGGTCGCTGCCAACCCTTCACAAACTGATATAGAAAGGGGCCTTGTATGTCTAGACCGAAGAATGCTAGTACGTATTCGATGACATCAATAAGTACCTCACCAGTCCTCCAGTACAGGTGGCACCAGTTGTGGGGAGGCCCTTTCTGCTATACATCCGAGCTGTGGACCATTCTTTTGGTGCTTTGCTAGTCCAGAGAAACAACGAAGGCCACGAACAGGCAATCTACTATCTTAGCAGGACCATGATTGGTGCCGAACATCGGTATAATCTTGTGGAGAATGAGTGTCTCGCTCTACTCTTCGCCTTTCAAAAGATGCAACATTATGTGGCTGGACAGACAGTCCACGTCATCTTTTGAGTCAATCCCCTCAGAGTCCTTAAGACCATGCCAGGGGCCCTAAACTCATGGTTAGCCACATGGGAAATACTTTTGACTCCATATGACATGGTCTTCATCCCACAAAAGGCAATTAAAGGACAAGCATTAGCTAATTTTTTGGTGGCACATCTTGTACTAAAGACTATGAAACGATGAATATATTCCAGATGAAGTCCTGGAGTCTAATACAGTCTCACAAAATCCTGTTTGGCGTATGTTCTTTGACATTGCTTCAAGAACATGTCCCAGGGGCGAGATCCTCGTAGGAGGCAAAGTGGTTCTTATCACTCCTAACGGTCTGGTCATCCACCGTGTATACTCTCTCATAGAGTCATGCACCAATAACATTGTTGAGTACAATGCTCTCATTATCAGGCTCCAGCTCGCTAAACAGTTGGGAGTGGACTACATCGAGGCCTACGGCGACTAGAAGCTGATTATAAACCAGGTTCGAGGACAATACGAGGTCCGACATGAAGATTTGGTTTCTTACCACCAGGCAGCAATCAATGTCATTTCTACCTTTATAGGGTACTTTGTAGAACATGTACCTAAATTACGAAACTTAGAGGTCGACGCGCTCGTTGGCCTCGTCGCTTCCTTGGCAGCTCCTGCCGGAACCCAATATACCGTTACGATAATGGGATGAGGGCTAGTTTGCACGAAGAATAATCTACATACGTGTTTGAGTTACCCAGTACAAATAGACACTAATGTTGACATTCGGGACGGACGATTCTCATTCATAGACTATGCAGTCTACGCAGTCCTACCCGAAGATCTGAAGGAAGCGGCTTCTATAAAAAGGTACTCGCTCCGATTCTTCTATGACATAGCTATCAAAATAGTGTATCATCGTTCATACGATGGACTCTTTATGCGGTGTCTATTCAAGAATGAATAACAAGAAGCACTCCGAGAGGCACACAATGGCACCTGCAGGGCTCACCAGCCTGGTCCTAAATTACAGGACCGACTATGTCGCATGGGCTACTACTGGCCCACTATGATGGCAGATGTCGTTGATTACGCAAAGAAGTGTAGGGTATGTCAGTTGTATGCTGACTTCATCTACCTACCTTCGAAGTTCCTACATCCTATGACGGCCGCCTGGCCATTTGAAGTAAGGAAAATGGACATCATTGGGCCGATCAGCCCATTATCCTCTAAAGGACACCGGTTCATCCTCACCACCACAGACTACTTTTCCAAGTAGGCATAAGCAGTTCCGCTGGCGGAGGTAAAAAACTTCGAACATGATTAGCTTTGTTAAGCATCACGTCATATACCGCTTCGGAGGTCCCAGAAGGATTGTCTATGACAATGGCCCTTAGTTCGTGAGCCACGTATTCCATCGGTTCTATGATAAGAATCGAATATAAAATATAGCGTCAACGGCTTACAATCCTGCAGCAAATGGACTAGCCGAAGCATTCAACAAGACTATTGTCAAGCTCCACAAGAAAGTCATTTCTTCTAATAAACGCGACTGGAATGAAAAGCTTGGCGAATATCTGTGGGCTTACTGTACAACCGTTCGAACACCCACGGGCAACACACCATTCTCCCTTGTTTATGAAAGCGAGGCGATACTTCCTTTAGAGATCCAGATCCCGCCTTTACGGGTAGCTATCACCAATCAGCTGACTGACGAAGACAATCAACGGCAGCGGCTACAAGAGTTGGAAGCATTGGACGAAAAGCGTCTTCTAGCTCAACAACAAATTGAGCTTTATCAAGCTCGAATTTTCGGGACCTTCAACAAAAAGGTCTGGGAAAGGACATTTCAGGTGGGCGACCTCGTCTTATCAGTTCGAAGACCAATGGTGATGACTCACAAGACGGTTGGAAAGTTCAAACCCAATTGGGAAGGATCGTTGGTCATATAGACGGTCTACTCCAACGGTGCTTACCGACTGGCTACGCCTAACGATGATTTGCTAATGATGCCGATCAAGGCAAATTCCTGAAGAAATACTATGTCTGAGGTCTAAATTGGCATATATTTCCACATCCCCCATGGGTGCTCTTGAATTCGATTAAAGAGTTCATCTCTTTCATAATTCCCGATTAGAAAAATATTTCACGTCCATATTACCTCTGAGTAGTTATTCTACACCTGGTGAAGATTGTGCCTACCATGTCCATATTACCTCTGAGTATACAGTCCTTCCAGGACAAATCTCCATGATTGTCATAATTATCTATAGAACCTTTCACGTCCATATTACCTATGAGTTATTTGTTGGCACATTTAGCCATAGTCAAACCGATTTCGATAATTAACTTTAACTCCGATCTCGATATTAAAAGAAATGAAGAATGCAGAGTTCATCATCATTGAGTTTTTTATATTTATTCTGTATTTTTCTATTTATTGAGTCTAGATTATATGTGAGTCGGGATCACTGGCAATTATAAGTCTATCTAAAACCTATCTTGATTCATTCCTTGAACTGAACCAAACCTAATTTAACAAAAACCAACTTAGGTTGAACTTGAACCAAAGGGACCAAACTCGGACAGAGTTTCGCCCAAACTCGGACCGAACTTGGTTAACTTGATTTCTCCTGGTCAATAGCAAATTTCTATTTCTTTGGATCTGCAACGTTCAAAATTATGAACGTTACCCCTACCGAGTTCTGCCCGAACTCTGTCTTAAAAATTCCTATAAATAGAGAAGATTTTGTTATTTCTATTCACTCATTCCTTCTTCATCTTCTTTATCTATTCTTAAAGCTTTCTATTCAGTTCTCAAAGCATCAATCTTCATATCTCCAAGTCAACTACATTCTTCTAAGTGCCAGTGGATTCCGATTAGGAGATTTCGAGTTGTACAAGCTTAGCGTATAAAAGTTTTTTCCTCAGAAAAGTGATTGGTGAAGTTTGACCATGGGCTTCGGATAAAAAAAAGACGGTGTTGAAGTTGGCGTGTTCTTTGGAGCTAAACACGTGGTGTAATCTCTATTTCAAATAGTGGATTCACTATCGGGTTGAGTACTCGAGACTGGACTAGTCCTCACAAAGGAAAACCAGTATAAACCTGCTGTCTCTGCGTATTAAATTCTCGCCTCAAGCTTTACTGCTTTACTTGCATTTAAATTTAATATATTTCTTCACCTGCTTAGAGTTAATTTTTTATTGCTAAATATTTCTGCTGCACTCTATTTACCCCCTCTAGAGGTGCTATTGTTCTTACAATTGGTATCAGAGGAGGTTATCTCTTGTCGGAATTAACACTTCGTGAGATATGCCATCCCTATTTCCAAGCAACAGTGAAGGTCAGTCAACAAATAGGCCACCCTTATTTGATGGCATAAATTACACGTAATGGAAGACACGGATGGGCTTTTTTCTCAAGTTACTTGATTTTGATTTATGGTCGACTGTTATCAATAGTTATAAGAAACCTCTACCTATTAGAGTAGAAGGTGTTTTAGTTGAGAAACCATTAGATCAATACACGTGTCATGACCCGTACCGTAGAGTAAGGGCACGAGAAGTGGGAACGTCCAGCCTATGCCACAGTATCGGTGGTAGAACGCTGTTCTAGGTCAAACATCTAACAATATAAAGCTACATGTACAGTATATACACTCTGAATGGAGGTGACATAGTAATACAGTTTCAATCACATCTAAAGTAGAGCATGATAAGGATAGATAAAACATGAAATCCAAAAGAGATACAGCAGAGAGAAGTCTAAGTGTCTAAGATACACAAACCCAGAAATATATCTCAAATCTCAAATACAGTAATCCGTAAGTAAATACAACTCTAGACAACTGAAAATAAGCTATAAGAAAATCCTAGCTATCTATGCAACCTCTACTGTGTCTCCTCTAGGCTAGCAGGCAACCTCCAAGCTATCTGTAAAATTTATCAACAGGTCCAGTCAGGACAAGAGCGAGCACAAAATATCTTACGCAGTTCATATCAAGTTAGGAAATATAAAGCATGCAATAGAGTAAGGTACAGAAAATGCTGAAAGAACAATGTATATGAAAAACAATAGAGATTTGGTAACGGAAAATATCTATATATGATAAGTAAGAACTGTAAGCAATATATGATTTAGAGTACAATATGATTATATAAACGGTATAGGACAATACAATGGTAACTCTATTGTACGTGAGTGTACAATAGACATATACAATAGTTATACAATGTTGTACAATAGGATTTGATTACATAACCAATTCTACTCCCCCTCCCCAATCAATATACAAGGATCCACTCCAGTTACGTTATCTTATACAATAGTGTACAATGTTATACAATAGATGTACAATGTTATACAATAGTTGTACAATGGTCTATCCCTGGGGCTTATGTGATAATAAGAGTACAATATGCACAATGAGTATACAAGGATAAGGGTATTCAATAAATACAATATGTAAGTAAAACATACATCACAATATGTATTTAGTGAATACAAGGGGATAACATCTCAAAAGAAGATCCATATAGTAACAATCCGTGATAACAATCGTGTCAGCATCAAGTACAGTAATCTAGAGCAAGAATGTAAATCTAGACAAGTAAGAAACGGTCAGAGAATGTACTCGTCTGATCTCCTGAATGTCCGGAAGAAAACTACTGCCTGAGGAGTGGTGTCTGCCTCCTATCAGAATAGTACAAGTCACTACATGTCTAAAAATGATAATAAGATGTACTACAATACATTCTAAATGAATCTAGGTCAATCTAGGTTAAATTGAGTCATACTAGGTCATTGGGAGTCAATCCAAGTCAAATTAGGTCAAACGGGGTCAAATGTTGACTTACAGTTGACTTTTGGTCAAAAAGTCAACTCTGGTCAACATTGAGTCAACCATGGTTCAACCCTAGGACAAACAAGTCAAATGTTGACTAACAGTTGATTTCAGTCAACTGGTCAACTCTGGTTTGGTTTTGGTCAATTCTAAGTCAAGTGTTGACTTGAAGTCGACTTTTGGTCAAAAAGTCAACTCTTGGTCAACGGGGGTCAAGACTAGCCTAAACTACCCTCATCTAGTCATTACCAACCAAGACAACCTATTTCTAATCCCATCTTAACAATCAAAACCCTTTCTTAGACTTTATCCCAAAATCCTACTTTGACCCTCTAAGATACTGATTTGTATCTTAGGATACTTACTCATCTATATCCTAACTTATACCTCTAATATAAGATACTAACCAACTCTAACATATAACTTCTAACCATCTATTCTAACTTATAAACCTAACACAACTAACATCCACTAACTAATATCTAACCATAACATATATGTATATATATCCGTCTCTAACTCTAGCCAACTAATATATGTCATCTCTAACTAACAATAACATAGACTAACACAACTAATTATCTAACTTATACAAGATATCACTATCTAACTTCTAAGATATCTCTAAACTCTACATAGATTCTAACATAACCACTAACATACTAACATATCCATACATACAATTTTAAATTTCTCTCCACTCCAATACTAACACACACCAAACACATATACCAAATCCACCACCCTTCGCTTTTAACACACCTACACACATCTATATACAAACACTACCACTCAACCAAAACACAAATCACTCAACAAACTACACTAGCCTCAAGTCAAATAGGATGGCATGATCCTTCCAACTCTCTCACCTTCACAACCCACACACACTACACTACCATATATACAACATCAAACACACACTAGCACATATCCTCTATCAATCTCACTTCTCTCCACAAACCACACACATCCTTATCTCATTCAAACACACACACTATACTAACATATATTACATAATATATATATATATATATATATATATATATATATATATATATATATATATATATATATATATATATACATATATGTACTATATCATACATATTCTTGACAATCTATGATACCTACATTCATATGATACCTATACTAGGCTCATAGGTTACACAAAATGCCTACGTCGCATAGTCACTCTTCTACTTAAAACCAATACTGTACCAATTAGGCCTTCACTAAATTCTAGGATTAAAGTACGTTGTAGCTCTTCGTATTAGCTTTCCGAAACTTTAAACGTATCGCATTTTTATGTCCGGAAGCTCCCGGAATCGCGAAAACACCGAAAAGCGTTCATCTTTCGTACAACTGACACTCAAATAATTCTACCGAACGTTCTAGAACGAATTTTGCTTATTAAGTTATATATTTGGAAAGCTAACTTCGATACGCTTCTTTTAAAAAAAACGAGAGATTAATTGGAGTTATGAGCTAAAAGTTATGACATTTCTAAGTTGCTCTAGCTACTAAAAACGTGGATAAAAATTATGACGAATTTGGGTTGTTTGGACAAAAAACACATGTAGGCCAAAATACTTGGATACCAACATAGCTATCTAAATAAAACTTACTCTAACCATCCTAAATAAGATCAATCCACTCTCTAAAAATATAAATCTGAGATTAAAACACTAATTAATCAGTCCTACAATATATATATATATATATATATATATATATATATATATATTATATATATATATATATATATGTGCATACAAGTGTCAAAATAGGGGTTTTTCCTACTAGGACACAATCACAACACAAAGGACACTCCTATGACCTCCAAATGGACACGAAATGGACACAAATGGAGATACAACCATGGGGGTCATTCCTATGGGTTCAAAATATTCCTATATGCATGTAGGGGTGGTTTAGAGGAGAGATTATACCTTCCGGGAGAGAGATTTTAAAAAAAGCCTTCCGACCCGGCACCGACACGTAGAGATTCCAAAAGGACACGAAAGAGCTCCGAATCCTCCCAAACTTGGCTAGCACTTTCTAACCATGGAGTAGAAGAGAAATAAAGAAGATTTGGTGGAAGAAGGGGTTAATTTGGAGATAAAATCAATGGAGGTTCATCTCTAAATTAATTTGGGAAAGAACAAGAAAGAGAAAGTGGATGAAAACAAATGAATGAAGGAGTGACTCACTCCTTATCACCCCCATAGGTGGCTGCCCAAAAAGGGTGAGGTGTCCCCTATTTGAATGTCCAAAATGCCCTCTACTAATCTATTTGATTTAAATTAGGAATGGGTTAAAGGTTGAGGTCAATTTAGTCTAGTTTTAAGTCTCTAATTAAACTAAACCTATCCATAAATAATTAGTCTAACTACTAACTAAAATTAATATTATGTGAACAAAAATTAATATCATGTAGGCCATGCCTAACTAGTGTGTGGGTCCCACTAGAGTCAATCTACCCCCCCCCCCCCCCGGGTCCCCGTTTTAAGTCGGATTGAGTTGAAATTCGAACCCGACTCAAATAACCCCAAAATAATATCATAAATAATAAAATAAATTTCAACCCCAAAATAATATCATAAATAATAAAATAAATTTTAAAAATACTCAAAAATGTAAAATGACAAAAATATCCCTATTTCTGAAAACTGGGGGTGACAAATCTATCTACCTTAAAAAAATTTCGTCCTCGAAATTAAAATGTTCTTACTCCTTCTAGGTCAAACCCCCACAATCAAAGTCCCAGAACTTAAACAAATCATATGATTTAAAAGGACGACAAACAGGATCATGGCATACGGTGGTAGTGAAGTCTCATCTAGGTATACTAGTCATGCTAACCAAAACGGTCATAGGGTATCAAAACACACAAGCAATCTAGGGTGCTAAACTAGAAAAGATACAGAAATAATAATCATCAAAACTGTAAGGTAGTCTACTATCCTATATGAAACGGGTACTTATTAAAAATAAATAAAGATGACTACCAATTATCTATAAAGGGGTACTATTCAAAAAAAATCACAATCAAAAGTAAAAGAATGAAAGTCAATTGCATTGAAATCCAATCACAATATATATATAGAGAGAGTGTTAGAGAAGAAAAAGCTAGCATTATGTAAGGTTATGTGGTTCGTGTGTGTATGGGTATATGTGGACATGTTCATATGGTTAGATAGTAGGCATGTGTGTATGTGAAATATACATGAAGAGTATAGGAGGATTTGGATTTCGAAACAATAGCTATCAAGTTACACTACTCATGGCATATTGGTTAAACAATCTACAATACACAACCTATTTACTTATAACATGCATGGCTAACCATATATATATATATATATATATATATATATATATATATAAAATTCTACAATACATCCGCTGGAAATGGATGTATCGATACATCCGAAATCTGGACCGTTGGATTTTAATCCAACGGTTCAGGTTTAATTCAGATAAAATAATACAGGAGACATCATTTAATGCTGATTTAGACTTCTGACCTGTTGGTAACTTGCTTTAGCAGGTCATTCTTCACTTTAATTTTTTCAATGAACACCCTAAATTAACTCATATTTACTCTCTCAAAATTCCATCCAATTTAATCTGAACCTTTTTTTTTTGGGTTACAGGCCATGGTAGTCGTGGTGGTGCTGGTGGTGGTGGAAAGAGAAACGGAGATGAAGAAGGAAATAAGAAACGGTTCGGATCGCGTCGAACGTCGTCGAGCACCCCTAGAACAACGAGGAGTACCAGCTGCGCCGAGAAGAATCGGTCCGCTTCGCGTCGGACGTCGTCGAGACCTCCTCGAACAAGGAGAAGTACCAGCGGCGTCGCTAAAATTTTACTGCCCATGCCATTGTCTGAAATTTTATTTTTCATTTAACAATTTAATATTTTGTTAATAAAGCTACATGTCATGGTGGTGGTGGTGAACTGAGAAAACCTACTTCTGAGGTCGGGCGGATTATTTTTTAACTTTTCTAAAGATAATATTTTCGAGGAGAATATTTTTTTGGACAAAAAATGGCTATTCTCTTTGCTTTTAACACTTAGAATGGTACATTTAGGACGGAGAATGGTACATTTAGGACGGAGAATACGGCGAATGGCCATTCTCTTTGCTTTTAATGTGGCGAATGGACGGTGAATACGGCGAATGGACGGAGAATGGCCATTCTTTTTGCTTTTAATATGGCGAACGGACGGTGAATACGGCCAATGGACGGATAATGACCTTTCTCTTTGCTTTTAATACGGCGAATGGACGGAGAATGGTACATTTAGGACGGAGAATGGACGGAGAATACGGCGAATGGCCATTCTCTTTGCTTTAATACGGCGAATGGACGGTGAATACGGCGAATGGACGGAAAATGGCCATTCTTTTTGCTTTCAAGAAGGAACATGGCCTTTCTCTTTGCTTTTAATACGGCGAATGGACGAAGAATGGTACATTTAGGACGGAGAATGGTACATTAAGGAAGCCTACAAAAGCTCGTTCTCTCAAATGTCTTCTTTGTGTAAATTAAATCCAAGGAGGACACAATCCCTAATTTTAGTTATTGCTTAGCAGAGTC
The DNA here is from genome assembly GCA_029216955.1 of Iris pallida. Taxonomy (NCBI): domain Eukaryota; kingdom Viridiplantae; phylum Streptophyta; class Magnoliopsida; order Asparagales; family Iridaceae; genus Iris; species Iris pallida. The sequence continues at coordinate 12,929,515 of JANAVB010018399.1, forward strand.
TGCTTAGTTGTTGTAAAGTTGTGATGTTGCTTCTGTGACACTTTTATCTTTAATCTCATGTTTTCTATGAATGTCTTCTGTTTGATTTTGATTTAGTAATCTTTCCGTATTTAGTTTTTTTGTTTCATCTAACAATTTAATATTTTTTTTATAAATCTACAGGGCATGGTGGTGGTGGAAGGAGAAACGGAGATGAAGAAGAAAAGAAGTAGAAGTTCCGGTTCGCGGTGGACTTCGTCGAGTTCCTCAATCAAGCGGAATTAAACCTCTTATAGAGTTCCTTAATTGGAGTTGATCACGATAACCTTTTGTAATTTTCAAACGGATAGTAGAATCTTCCTCGAGCCCTCCTCAATCAAACGGCTAGTAGAATCTTCCTCGAGCCCTCCTTAATCAAACGGCTAGTAGATTGTTTGCTAGTCTCGAAATTTATTTGTCTTTCCATCTTCCTCACTTTTTGTACTTCTCTCTTGCTATATATACAATAGTTTTCTTGTTTCATAGTACTATTATTCATTCTGAAATTCATAGAATAGTTTTCTGAAATACAATAGTTTTCTTGTTCTCAAGATGTCTACTCGTGCGGGGGGAAATGTAGAAGACGTAGAAGATTGGATGCCAAATCCAAATGAAACCTTCATTCCGCGTTTGTTGCGCAAGATTGAAGAACATCTGGCGACGATTTCAGCTGATGTTGCAAAGATAAAAATTGAACAAATTAAGTTATCTCGGCGTTTGGATAAGATTGAAGAATCTCCAGCTTTGAAGCAGGCATCTTCATCTAGAGCATTTAATAATGTGAAGGTGGTTTCCGTTGAATCTTCTTCCGAAGAGGAGGACGTGGAGCTACAGTCTCGTAGTAAAGGATTGGACCGATATCTCGCATTGGAAGCTATAGAAGAAGAAGAAACTGTCTTTAGCAGTCCTTCTAAAAGAATGCGTATAAATATAAATCCGGTCACACCATCCAAAAATTTAATAAGTGGTTCAACCTCGAAGCCTAGCAATTGTACTAGTGTTTCTTCGAGATATTACGACTATATTTTTGCAGATGATAGAGATGACGAGTAAGTAATATGAGTTTTGATTTTATTCCAACAGTTTTTTTCTCCTAATTTATTCGTTTCTTTTCTTAGTGAAATAATATCATCTTGCAACAAAACCTATGTGTCTCGGTGGGAGATGAAGACCTTAGCTCCTTTAACGAGAATTACCAATGGGGTATATATAGATAGTATATTTCTTCTTAGATGCCATCTATGTTTACTTCGATTCCATCGCTGATTTTTTTAATGTTTTATTCAGATTATAAGTATTGTCTCTGCTATTCTCACCGCGGAGGAACGGAAAAGAACCTCCAATAAAGCTAAAGTATGGTTTTTACCAATAAGGATGTCGGTGAGTGAGCATTTTATTCTTCAATGCATATGCATTAACAATTTTCTCGTTTGTTTGTCCTTCTTAATGTATTAATTGATGTGAATGTAGAAAGCCACGTTACCTCCATCCGTCAAAAAGCCTTATGAAATATGGAAGAAGTATAAATACTTTCAGGATTACATGGGATCTTTAAGCACTTGTAAAGAGGTATTAATGTATTTATGTTTAATTATTAATCCTAATTTTCTAAAAATTTACTAATTTGTTTTACCTAATTATCCTGATTCAGATATACATACCCATTCATTTGGGCGAACACTATACTCTTGCAAGAGTTGTGTTTAAAAACAGGACTGTTGAAATTTGGGACTCACTTGCATCTGAAGATGATCCGATTCAAAGCAGAACAGTTATAAAAGAAATAGTAAGCTCATATTCATCAATTTTTATGAATTGGGTACAAGAATACGTATTATACTAATACATATTTGTTTTCTGGTAATTGTAGCTTTCAAATTTGGATATCTTTCTCCAAGAAGAGATTTTGAAGCTGAGAGATGCTAGGTTCAGCTTTTCTACTTTTGCAATAAAACGTCCTTCTTATGTTCCCCGCCAAGGCAATTTACTTGATTGTGGAATTTTTTTAATTGCATTCATGAAAGACCGATGTAGCCTGGACTACCGTTCTATCGATGTAAGTATGAAAATATGTCGTCAAAAACTTCAACTTTTTAGAGCAATATTTTTGATGTTATGTTTGTTATATGCAGTTTGATGCGGAAAAGGAAAGACGCATAGTTGCTGAATGGATTACAACTTCAGAGCACAATGAAGAGCTAAATAAGAAGTCCAAACTGGTTGAATATGGAAGACGATGATTTTTTTTCCTTCTTCTTTTATATTTAATGTATGGAAAACCCTAATGTATTATGTTCATTTGTTTTGTTGAGTTGTAATGACATTTTTGCCAAACGGCTTCAATTCTTTTTGATTAAGCAGAAAAGAGTCTTTTGCACTTCCATCGAATGACATTTTTGCCCTTCTAATTAATTCAAAACACCCCCGAACCCTTTTTTTAAAAAAAGAAAAGGGAAAAGAAAAACCATTTCGGAGCTTCCTCTTCTTCCATATTCCAGTCTGTACTCAAACCTAGGTCATTCTCCTCCAAAATCTTCAAACCTTCCTCCCCATTCGCAATATTCATACCATGTCGGCATCAGCGGCAGAATCATCACCGGCAGCATTACCAAATAGAGAAGATGCACCAGTTACAGAAAATCTAAAAGCGACAGACGGAGAACAACGGAAACCCTATTCTAAGAAAGTTGCAAAAAAGAAAAAGGAAAAAGTTGCTAAACAAAAAGAAGTGCAAGAAGAAGTGCAAACAGAAGGTATAACTTTGATTTTATGTTCGCAAATTCTGTATATATTTCAAGGAAAATGACATTCTCCGTCATAAAACGCATTTGAATGTTAAATTCTATTCGCCGTTTAATTTGGAACGGATAATGTCATTCTCCGTCTAACTTGAAACGGAGAATGTCGTTCCCAGTGTTAAAACCCATAAGAATGGCCATTCTCCGACCTAATTTTTGGTTTTTTTTTTTTTTTTTGCAGAAAGAAAATCTGTCCGGAATAAGGATTCAAGACTTTTCCGTTCTACCTTCAAGCCAATGCTAAATCTTATGGAGGAGGTCAATCGAGATGCTGGCCGTTTACCTGAGCCAGTTATTGGTTCCTTGAAGAATACCGGTTTCTGGAATTTTGTCGAGGTTTTCTACCAAAACAGAGTCCACGTCTCCGAAATGGCCAAGGTAACGGAAGGGCTTGAGAATTTAATTGCAAGTTACACAGAAGAAGAAGATGGCATCGGGTGCTTTGAATTGAGCACCAATGTTAAAATCGCGCCAAGCGTCAAGGATATGGCAGTCATATTCGGTCTACCGCTGAATGAAGAAAGCATTGATGATGTTTCTTACAGAAGATTGATAAAGAAAAAACAACAGCAGCCCACACCACCAGCATCATTGAGCCTGTGCAGAGATCATTTCACAAGATTGCTGGCTAATACTAAGGGCAAACACTCAGAAGTCACGAATAAGGAAGTGAGAGACAAGTTCTTTGAATTGTTACGACGGCTTCGTGGCGGAGATAACGCTGTTAATCCAGATGATTTGGCCAAGCTAATAATCTTCCACTTGTGCCAAACTGTATTCTTCACAAAGTCTGGCGGTTCAAATTTGCCGTACAGATTCTTGGCCTTGGTAGACAGTGTGGACGTGATCAAGAGTATATGCTGGCCAAGGTTAATCCTGGCATATGTAATGGATAGCTTAAAGAGGAGTAGAAGCAAAACTGAACAGGGGGATTACTCAATGGCCTTCCACAAATTGGAAGGTTGCACAATATACTTCCTCTATTGGTTTGCAGAACATAGTAAATTTGTGGAAAGGAAGTTCGCCCCAATTCCTGATTACCCAAGATTTTTTACATGGAATGGGTACGATATCTCAAACTTCCTCAAGGCCGAATATCACAATAAAATGAGATCGAAGATGATATTGGAAGATCTGGTTATACCTGTTGGAGAAGAAGAAGGGCACAAAGAAGAGGAGCCACCTATAGAAGAAGTTGAAAAAGAGGGAGAGGAAGAACACCAAGAAGCAGGTGGGGATAATTTTGATGAACAACGGATAACACCGCATCATGAAATGGGCGCTGTGATGGACGACTCAGCAAAGGAATTGGAGGATTTGAGAAGACATCATTCTGATATTCTTGCGCAGAATGAAGAACTGAAAGAAAAGTTGAAAGAGATGGAGGCACAAGGAGCGCAGTTACGTGCAGCCAACTTTGAGAATGCCATACTCAAAGAAAAGCTGAAAGTGCTCCAGGCAGAAGAAGAGCAACAACGTGCAGTCAACGTTGTGATGGAGGGCTCTGTGCATGAACTGGAGGATTTGAGAAGACATCATTCTGATATTCTTGCGCAGAATGAAGAACTCAAAGAAAAGTTGAAAGAGCTCGAGGCACAAGAATCACAACAACGTACAGTCAACGTTCTGATGGAGGGCTCTGTGCATGAGCTGGAGGATTTGAGAAAGCAGAATTCTGTTCTTAAAGCGCAGAATGAAGAACTCAAAGAAAATTTAAAAGAGATGGAGGCACAAGGAGCGCAGTTACGTGCAGCCAACCTTGAGAACGAGAAACTCAAAGAAAAGCTGAAAGAGCTCGAGGCACAAGAATTACAACAACGTGCAGTCAACGTTCTGATGGAGGGCTCTGTGCATGAACTGGAGGATTTGAGAAAGCAGAATTCTGTTCTTAAATCAGATCTACATGCACAAGGTAAAATCTTTTCTATTTCAAATTCCTGATTTGTAATCTTCCAGGAGAATGACTATTCTCCGTGTACTATAACACGGAGAATAGTCATTCTCCGTGTTATTTGGAACGGATAATTGCTATTCCATATCATGTCGATACTGGAAAGGTTATTCTCCGTGTAATTCCAAACGGAGAATTCTATTCTCCGTATTATATTATACGGAGAATGTCATTCTCCGTGTTAGGTTCACATCATACATTTCATTGTTGTTTGTTTTATTTCAGTGCGAACAACCAAACAACTCAGAGAAACAAATGAAAGGCTCGTTGAGGAGAAAAGGGAGCTTCAAAATAAAATTGAATCATTTAAGATTGAAGCCAATGAAAAGGATTGCAAAATTAAAGATCTCGAAGCCATGGCTAAAGTACTTCAGAATGAGGAGTTACAAGCTGCTGCTGAACCTGCTGCTCCAAGAGAAGTCAGAAGAAGAGGAGGATCGGGGGGAAAGAGGTTAATTAAAAGCAATACAGTTGGAGAGGCTAATAAAAAGCGGAAGGTTAATGACGCTACGAAATCCCGAGAAGACGCCAAAATGGCTGAATTAAAGAAGAACCACGTCATACTAAGGGAATGCGATGAACTCTTACTTTGGGAACATGCGGATGAAGAGCTGAAGAAACAATACATCGACATCGTAATTCCCAGAAAGAATTCTCCAAAGTATGTATTCTGAACCCTTTTTTTCGTTCCTTTTTTCTAGACTTTTTTCACAATTATGTAATGAGAATCTATATTTATTAATTTAATGTAAACTAAATTTATGTGCAGTGATATGGTATACGAATTTTTTCCGGAAGAGGGTGAAAATAAAGTTTCAGTCCAGCTGCCGGCAGTAGACATGCAAGACATACTCAACTATGACGACATGGAGGCTGGCATACTGGACATAATAATAAGAAAGATGAGAGAAATTCAAGGCAGTAAAAGGTGTGCCTCGTCTAGTTCGAAGAAGGTGCCATTGATCCAGAAAAAAAAGCCGGCGGCCCAATTACATAAGTGGTCTGCATTCATGTCGGCCCACACATTGGTAAGTATTCAAACAGAAAAATCCATATTCATGTGTACACCGATAAAAATGATAGAAAAAAATTACTCATGATATTGTGTATTGTTTTTGGGAAACAACAGACCGTCATTCAACGTGTCAATAAAGAAACCGCAAAACCCGGCGCCTGTGAAGACATCCAAAAAGTAGAAGACTTCGTCATGGGTTTGGAGGACGACATAGAGTTGTTATTGATCCCACTTTTTAATGCAACCATCAAACACTATACTCTGCTCACATTCAACTTTATCTCCTACGACTGGACACACTACAACTCCTTGTTGCAAACCACGTACGATACGTGCAAGGTGGATGCAGAATTAACGAAGAAAACCTTAGAGCCTATCGTCAGGAGAAAAGTTGATATGATGAGGGAGAGATGCCCGGCGAAGAAGGAGTATGAGAGCAAAGTGCTGAATTGTTCTCTAAATTGCCCACAACAACGGGCACCCAACTGCCTCTTATACACGGCGTATTATATGAATAGGTTGACGAATTCTCCCTTCGAAATACCGGGAGGAAATGACAATGAAACTCACCAGAAGATGACAAAGATGAGGTTGGCATAGGCTAAGGAGTTGCTTTCAAGCAAATATGTAAATCGATCCTAGCAATGACATTGTAAAACAACAATGTAATTATGATGTAATTGGGCAAGGAACTTCTGTCTTTTATAAGCTCTGCTTTTATAATATAATCATTTTTGAATTACATTTACATCGTCAAAACCACGAAAAGTTTGACTTTTATTTACATATGAAACAACTCGAACTCATGCACCAAAAGGGCAGTGGGTTCCTTAGCCTCAGGAGTCTATCTCTTCGACATGTTCCTTGTTGAAGAAGGATGGCTTTGCACGGTGCTCTCCCTCAAAACAAAATTCCTTGAGGCAGTGGGTACCTTTGCCTCAGTGAGTTCCTTTGCACGGAGGATGAACGATGAAGTGACTTGCCTCAAGGAGTCATGCTACGGTTCCTATGCTCTGACCATGCACGATCAATACCATCTACCACGCGGACACGAACTGAAAGACGACAGAGAACAACACTCCTTGACAGTTGAAGTTTTCAATTGAATTCCTTGAAGCAAAACACTTCATCGTGCATCGTCAGAGGAGTGTTGTTCTCAAGGAATTCAATTGAAAGCTTCAACTGTCAAGGAGTGTTGTTCTCTGTCGTCTTTCAGTTCGTGTCCGCGTCGTATTCATCGTGCATCGTCAGAGCATAGAAACCGTTGCATGACTCCTTGAGGTCAAGTCACTTCATCGTGCATCCTCCGTGCAAAGGAACTCACTGAGGCAAAGGAACCCACTGCCCCAAGGAATTTTGTTTTGAGGCAGAGCACCGTGCAAAGCCACCCTTCTTCAACAAGGAACATGTAGAAGAGATAGACTCATGAGGCAAAGGAACCCCCTGTCTCAAGGAATTTTGTTAACTTGTGGCAGAGCACCGTGCAAAGCCATACTTGTTCAACAAGGAACATGTCGAAGGGATAGACTCCTGGCTGGCGATTCGACAGAGCACCAATAGAACACGTTGAAGAGATGAACTCCTGGCGGCAAAGGAACACCGTGCATAGTCCGAGCCAATCAACGTGCGGGCGCTTCGACAGAGCGTGAGTTGGCAATAAATCCAAACCCAGGCACATGTCAGTCTTCTGAAGGACTTCACCACCAAAGCTTCTTCGAACGAGGAGATCGACAACCAAGAGGAAAGAGTCTTGCCAAGGCGGAGGATCGGTAGAGTCCATCGCCACAAGAAAAGCTAAGTGAGATGAGAACAAACTCTCTCTACACTACTGGCATTTATAGGCATGGAACAACTCGGACTCATGCGCCAAAAAGGCAGTCACTTCGAATTCTGCCCCTGCTCAATTAAAGCTAAGTAAGACTGGAACAATTAATTTCCATCAATACCAATGCCATTAATAGCAATGAATATACCCCTTCGAATTCTGCCAACTTTGATACCCCCTACTGTATCAAAGTTTTTTTTCTTGATACAGTAGGGGGTATCAAAGTTTTGATACCCCCTATGTATGACATGTGGGCCCTTCCTGCTTTAAAAAAATGTGTACAAATATATATATATACATAAATTTTAATAGGGCCCACAAAACTCTTTTCTAACAAAACTCTTTTCAAAGTTTTGATACCCCGATGTATGACATGTGGTCCCCTCTTGCTTTGTAAAACGTGTAAACATATATATATACACATTATTTTTTGAGATGGCCCACATGTCATACATAGGTGCCTGTATCAAAGTTTTTTCCCTTTTAAATAGCACCCATAATTAACTTACAAAAAAAGTATAAGTAAAACAAAATATTGTTATAGTCAAGATTTGAACCAATGACCTCTTGAATACAAGTCTAGCAGTGTAACCACGACACCACAATAGCATTCTCCGTGTTTTATTAAACGGAGAATAACATTCTCCGTTTTGATTTAAACGGAGAATAGCTTCACAGTGTTAAAAACAAATTAGAATGTTCATTCTCCGTTTTAAATTAAAACGGAGAATATCATTCTCCGTTTTAAATTAAAACGGAGAATGACATTTGCCACATAAGAATGACATTGTAAAACAACAATGTAATTATGATGTAATTGGGCAAGGAACTTCTGTCTTTGATAAGCTCTGCTTTTATAATATAATCATTTTTGAATTACATTTACATTGTCAAAACCACGAAATGTTTGACTTTTATTTACATATGAAACAACTCGAACTCATGCGCCAAAAGGGCAGTCATTTTTATAATAAGATCTCCCAAATTCTGCCATTTATTGCAAAATTTAACAACTCGAACTCATGCGCCAAGCTACAGTCACTTTTATTGTCATTAATACCAATGAATCTGCCATTTATATGCCATTAATACCAATGAATTCTTCCTATTTATATGCCATTTATTCCTAATGAATCTGCCCCTTCGGATTATATTCTCCGTTTTAGTTGGAACGGAGAATGGAATTCTCCGTTTACTTGAAACGGAGAATAACTTTCCCGTTTAAATTAAATCGTTTGAGTATTCTATTCACCGTTTATGTCTGCTCTTCTGTCTTTTATAATAAAATCCTTTTTGAGTTACATTTACATTGTGATAACCACGAAAAGTCTGACCTTTTGAGTTACATGTACATTATGAAAGTCTGAAATACTACATAAAATCCTACTATCAAGAAAAAAGTTGAATGTGAGCTGCGTGCGGGCATCGCAGAGCAATGGAACTCCTTGAGGCAAAGGAATTCCTTGAGGCAGTGGGTTCCTTTGCCTCAGTGAGTTTCTTTGATCGGAGGATGCACGATGAAGTGGCTTGCCTCAAGGAGTCATCCAACGGTTCCTATGCTCTGACGATGCACGATGAATACCATCTACCACACGGACAAGAACTAAAAGACGACAGAGAACAACACTCCTTAACAAATGAAGCTTTCAATTGAATTCCTTGAGGCAAATCACTTCATCGTGCATCGTCAGAGCAATGGAACTCCCTGAACAAAGGAACTCCGTGCATAGTCAGAGCAATGGAACTCCATGAACAAAGGAACTCCGTGCATCGTCAGAGCGAATCAAAGTGCGAGCGCAATAAATCCAAACCCACACTCTGTCGGAGCGCTCGCACTTTGATTCGCTCTGACTATGCACGGAGTTCCTTTGTTCATGGAGTTCCATTGCTCTTACAATGCACGGAGGTCCTTTGTTCAGGGAGTTCCATTGCTCTGACGATGCACGATGAAGTGATTTTCCTCAAGGAATTCAATTGAAAGCTTCATCTGTCAAGGAGTGTTGTTCTCTGTCGTCTTTCAGTTCGTGTCCGCGTGGTAGATGGTATTCATCGTGCATCGTCATAGCATAGGAACCGTTGGATGACTCCTTGAGGCAAGCCACTTCATCGTGTATCCTCCGAGCAAAGGAACTTACTGAGGCAAAGGAACCCACTGCCTCAAGGAAATCCTTGAGGCAGAGCACCGTACAAAGCCATCCTTCTTCAACATGGAACATGTCGAAGAAATAAACTCCTGGCGGGCGCTTCGACAGAGCGTGGAACGATAATAAACTCCAAACCCATGCACATCTCAGTCTTCTGAAGGACTTTACTACCGTGCATCGTCGGGCCAATGGAACATGTTGAGGAGATGAACTCCTGGCGGCAAAGGAACACCGTGCATAGTCCGAGGAGATCGACAAATCCAAACCCAGGCACATGTCAGTCTTCTGAAGGACTTCACCACCAAAGCTTCTTCGAACGAGGAGATCGACAACCAAGAGGAAAGAGTCTTGCCAAGGCGGAGGATCGGTAGAGTCCATCGCCACAAGAAAAGCTAAGTGAGATGAGAACAAACTCTCTCTACACTACTGGCATTTATAGGCATGGAACAACTCGGACTCATGCGCCAAAAAGGCAGCCACTTTGAATTCAATTCAATTAATTTCCATCAATACCAATGCATCTGCCCCTTCTCAATTAAAGCTAAGTAAGACTAGAACAAACTCTTCCAACTACGGCCATCTATATGCCATTAATACCAATGAATCTGTCCCTTCGAATTCTGCCAACTTTGATACCCCCTACTGTATCAAAGTTTTGATGCCCCCAATGTATGACATGTGGGCCCTTCCTGCTTTATAACATGTGTACACATATATATATATATACATAAATTTTAATAGGGCCCACAAAACTCTTTTCTAACAAAACTCTTTTCAAAGTTTTGATACCCCGATGTATGACATGTGGTCCCCTCTTGCTTTGTAAAACGTGTAATCATATATATATACACATTAATTTTTGAGATGGCCCACATGTCATACATAGGTGCCTGTATCAAAGTTTTTTCCCTTTTAAATGGGCCCCATAAGTAACTTACAAAAAAAGTATAAATAAAACAAAATATTGTTATAGTCAAGATTTGAACCAATGACCTCTTGAATACAATTCTAGCAGTGTAACCACGACACCACAATAGCATTCTCCGTGTTTTATTAAACGGAGAATGACATTCTCCGTTTTGAATTAAACGGAGAATAGCATTCACAGTGTTAAAAACAAATTAGAATGTTCATTCTCCGTTTTAATTTAAAACGGAGAATTATATTCTCCGTTTCTTTTGTAACGGAGAATTATATTCTCCGTTTTGAACTTTACGGAGAATGCCGTTCCCAGTATTAAAACGATTGAGGATACTATTCGCCGTTTAATTTGGAACGGAGAACGGTATTCTCCGTTTATTTTGAAACGGAGAATAAGATTCCCAGTGTTAAAAACACATTAGAATGTTCATTCTCCGTTTTAATTTGAAACGGAGAATGAAATTCACCGTGTCATTTGAAACGGAGAATGTTATTCTCCGTTTTGAACTGCACGGAGAACATATTTTCTCCATTTTGATGTACTACGTTTTGAAATTGGAATTTAATGTTCTCCATTTTTATCTAATTGTCTTCTCAAACTTTTGCATTGGAGAACATATTTTTTTATCTAGTTGTCTCGTGTGAATGACATCTTGCCACATAAGAAAGACATTATCTTAAGTCAACGACGTTTCATTTTATTCCATTTGCTCATTTTCACTTTTTCGCTTTCGTACTTTACAATTACGATAATCGTGACCAGTTTTTTTACAAAATCTACATATTCTAGCCTTCGGGATAGATTGACTTTCTGTAGGCTGGCTTGATTTCCCTTGAGAAGGCCTTCCTTTTGTTGCTACCGGATTTGGCTCTTTTAAAGCTTCATGCACTCCTTGAACTGCATCAGCTACCATTTGTTCTTCTTCGCCAATATCGGACACCATTTCTTTCAACTCCATCAGAACAGACGACATCAACTCCGTTCCCCTCTCTTGAACTTTGCTTGATTTTTTACAATAGTATGTAAACAGATTAACTTGTTCATTAATAGCACCATACCTTCTGCTCTCAATAATGTCTGGGTGGATGAATCTTCTTTCTGAGCCAGGTCCGGAGAGATAACTCTCTTTGCAATCCTTGAGCCAACGAGATTTTATCAAGTTCTTTAGAATATCTCCAATTTGTAATCTCTTCATTGCTGCAAAAATATGCCTACAAGGAATCCCCTTGGTCTCCATCCACATGCATTCACATGTTATGATGTTGTCGGCCGGAAGAAATGTAACCTTACGGTTGACACTGTCTGGCGACAAATACTTTTGGACAGTGCAAACTTCTGTCCCTCTTACGATGTGATGATGGGGAACAATATATGCATCAGAACGTATGATTTCATTCCTTACATCTATAAACACCTTTTTAGTGTAAATTGCGGACAAATTTACCTTCTATTACGGCCATGCTAGTTTGATTCACAACTGGTGTTGAGAATTTATCATTGACATGCTTACCCATATGGCCGTAACGTAAGGCCGCCAAACCGTGGTCACAATTTTGAAGGGCCTTCCAAAGTGGCAGCTTCTCATTCAAAAACCTTTTCAGAAAAGCATTCATAGATTCACATCTATTTGTTGCTGTAGAACCGCCAAAATAATTACCACGTAGGAATGTGTCCGCCCATCGCTCCCTCGTTCTGTACAATGCAGTGGTCCACTCATTGTTTTCTAAATTATAATCTGTTAGCATCTGCTGCCAACGGTTTTCAAATTCTTCGACTGAATAGTACCTGTTTAGAAAACATGACATTAACTAAAGTTGTCATATTGTAACAACAACATACGTCAAAGTAAAGTAGCAAGTGTGCTATGTACCTTTTAATCAGAAGACTCAGTTTATTGTGAAAACCCTCTCGGTATACATTTTTGGCAGCATTGTTAAGGATATGCCATGAGCACGTTCGATGAACTACGCTGGGCATTAAATCCTCAATTGCTTTATTCATGGATCTGCAACCATCCGTGAGAACTGTCAATGGTAATTTGCCATTCATACACTCTAGGAATTTTTGCAGAACCCAAGAATAAGTCTCCGCAGTCTCATTGTGGATCATTGCAAACCCAAACACACAAGTCATCGCATGATTGTTTGTACCCACTAGAACCACCAACGGCATTTGACTTCTATTTGTTTTATATGTAGAATCGAATGCTAGTGAATCTCCAAATAGTTCGTAATCGAATCGACAAGAACCGTCAGCCCAAAAGAGATGGGTCAATCTGGAATCTTCGTCTACCTTGTAGTCGTAGAAGAAATCTGGGTCACTATTCTCCTTTGATTGAAGAAATGTAAGTGTTGTCGAAGCATGAACATCGTCGAGTGCTCTACTATCTCGAGCTAGAACGTTGTATAAATCCTTTCTCGTCCATCCAACATTATCCCAGCCACCTTTCCTCTCGACAAGTAAATTCCATATCTCTCCAGTCCCCATCCCTGATTGCTTCATAAGCTTAATTTCTTCCAACTCTGCGGGTGTTATATTACGATGGGATCTCAAGAACGATGATTCATAATTACTCGCCAGGCTATGGTTGTGAAGTACATGAAATTTTTTGACGGACCACATCTTTGTTTTATGGGTGTACCCAATACGAAAAATTGCTTTACAACCAGTTCTGCTTTCACTTCTTGGCTCACGAACCCTGTTTGGAGCTTCCTTGTATTTCTTGTGTCTGAATCCCGCATTCGAGCAACACCAACTACGGATCGTCACCATACCAGATTTGTTTTTCTTTACCTCGTTCTTTCTAATACTGAAACCATATGCTTTTGAATAAATTCGGTAGAATGTCCCTGCTTCTTCAATAGAGTTGAACTGTAGGCCAACAACATCTTCTTCTAAGAGCATGGTTGGATCTTTATTAATGTTGGCAGATTGCAATATTTTTTCATTGTCGCTGCATCGAAATCCAATGGAGATTCATCGGCGTCCCTAAGAACAGAATAAAACAAAATATACATGAGAAATATATGTAAAAATATAACGCATTTCTTAAATCCATTAGAAAGGGTGATGCGAAATAACATTTCGTTGTTTGAGTTGATGTCTTCATCTTGTTCTTTACTATCTCCTAAGCTAACATCTTCCAAACTTTGCTCATCTTGCGGCAAATCATCTGACAGTCCTCTTGAATGGAGGATTTCTTCATCGACTAAATCTTCCCCACGACGATCACTTTCTCCATGTGACGTCGACATTGAAGAAAATAGTGTGTGTTAGAAACCAGCAGAAGAAACGAAGGACAAGAAACAATAGAAGAAGAAAGAGTAATGATATTATCGTACCTCCATATTGACCCTCTATATATAGCCCTCCCATCTGATGTGGCATGTTAAATAAATGAGCTTCTTAGCATTTTCCTAAATTAATAGTGTGTCATCTGACATGACTGATAACAACCCAATTTTCTCCATAATAATTTAACGTTAATATCAAAGTTATTTTAGTGTTAATATTAATTTATGTTAATATTAATGTTAAGGTTAATGTTAATATTAATATTATTGTTAATGTTAACGATAATATTAATATTAATGTTAATGTTAATATGGAATATTAACTTTAATGTTAATTTTTATTTTTAGTTTTATTTACAAAAAAATTTGCCACGTCAGCTGCCAGATCAACATGTCACGTCAGCTGCCACGTAAGGATGGACAGTTTGAAAGTGCAATTTGGAGGTACAAAAAACATTATGCAGGAAGAAACAACTTCCAGCAAGGCAACAACACAACCTTTTCGTCTTCATTGTAACTCCGCCACGTGGCCCTCTTTTGATGGCTCATGAAAAATCTTGAGTGATTCTAGGAGCAAGCATAATTTTAAGGAAACAACTTCCAACAAAACTTTCTCGTCTTCTGGGTACGTGCCTTATTAAAATGTGTAGCTAATAACGCATGAGGAAGCATGCAACAGCAATCTCCACGTGGCCCTCTTTTGTAGGATAACACATGCATCAGCATTTAATGCTACGAAACCCTATTGTCTTGTTAATTGTTATGTATTGTGTATCCTATGTGGCATGAGACAGAGCCGCAGAAGACAATAACTTGCATAGGCGGCTATATTCAAAAATGACAAGAAGTTTAAAAAGTTATCTCCAATGCAAAAAAAGTATTGAGAAGACAATATAAAGTAATTTTTTACGACTTCCAAGACAACCTTTGCTCTTCTAATGATATGGTGTCAGTGTTTATTATTAAATTGTGTAGAATAACGCATGCAGAGCATTTAATGCTACGGGACCTGTTGCGTTAAGGAACACAACATGTGAGAAAGAACCCGAGAGAGATAGAGAGAGAGAAAGAGAGTGTGGGAGATGGGATAAAGAGGAAGGATCGAGCTCGACTAGATTTTAAACTTAAAATTCAATTTTTGGTTATCATTACTAATAACTAGTTGGCACGTACTAGTTTAGACGAACACTAACCAAG
Organism: Iris pallida; assembly: GCA_029216955.1. Taxonomy (NCBI): domain Eukaryota; kingdom Viridiplantae; phylum Streptophyta; class Magnoliopsida; order Asparagales; family Iridaceae; genus Iris; species Iris pallida. The sequence goes on from JANAVB010018399.1 coordinate 12,944,678, forward strand.
CCCCGAGCAACGTGACATCAGCTAGCTAGGTTTCTAATACCGTGGCATTCATGTTAATTTAAACATTTACAATATTATTGAAACTAATATGACTACTAAAATTAAAAATAGTTTTGGATTTAACATTTACTTCAAACTAGTTAAAGTTAAAATTGCATTCTTTTTTATTTAAAATGTAATTGGAACTACAATTAATACTAACATTCGCTTGTCCTATAGTTTAAGTCGTATTTCCCTCGATGCTAGGCTTGGCGTAGCCCTTGCTTGTCAAGTCGTTGCACGAACACATTAGAAAAGAGTTTTGTTGGGCTATCGAAGTATAGCAAGCACCGTCTCGTGTCACGTGCATTTGTTAAGCAGTGAAAGGGTGTGAAGGCCACTGGCAATGTCAAGACATCACGGACTATAGCTGGGTTAGATGACGACCCTTTTGCTGCGGGCCGAATCGGTCCCTTGGCCTAGGAATGGATTGGTTGAAGGAGCAATACACAAGAATAGACTGCCATAGCTGGGTTAGACGACGACCCTTTATTCTCGACAGGTTGTAATATCTAACTGTTGTTAGATAGTAGAACTAGACAGCGTTCTACGTCGTTTCTGCGGTGTAGGCTGGGACGCTGTTACGTTATGGAATGTCCTTACTCCGGGTGCGGGTCGTGATAGGGTGCGCGAGAAAGGAACACTGTCGATATTGATTCGGTCGGGACCGATAGGTCGGGATCGATTGACTCGATCGAACGGGAACGGTTGAATTAAGATCCATTCTCTCGCCTGAAGTAAACTCAATGTGAGTGGCTGACCCTCCTCTTCTCGACCCCCTTCCTAGGTAAATTGATAATGTTGTTGCGAATGAAAGGATAAATGCAAGGGCGCAAACACGGGAAAGGGATTGAGTTTTCAAAGATAATGTAGGCTATGTCTTAATAACTAAAAGGAAAATATGTCTTCGCACGGTTATGGACAACTTGTCGACAACGTAGTTTCCTCGATCAGCACAGGTTTAGCGGGGACTTGCATCGGAGCTAGCTACTTGCGTTGAAAGGACCCCGATTAACAAAGCTATACGTCCAGGATGGTTCCAGAGAAGCCATTCCATAACGTGACAGCGTCCCGGCCTACACCGCAGAAACGACGTAGAACGCTGTCTAGTTCTACTATTTAACAACATATATAATATCAAAACTTGTCAAGAACGATCAACTACGAATGGAGGACAAGCAATGTCAATATAATATACTCAATAAGCTTTGATATTGTTGCGACCGTCCAGTGTACGTATTTATGTATGGTATTTATGGTGCACATCATCTTAATTCAACCTAGTAGTTCAAAGGAGGGAATTATGTATGGTATTTATGGTGCACATCATTATGACGGGTTGCGACCGTCAAGTGTTGTGATAAGCTATGATATCAGTAGGTTTGGGATCCTTCGGATATTGGTCTAGCAACCTGTATCGAAGCGATCATAGTCTTACACATAAAGATGCCAAAGATGCATTACGGTGCGAACCGTCCATGGTCATTGCGTGATGACAAGCCAGGGTCATTGCTGCGACAGACCATGGAGAACTTGCATCAGCTAGCTATGACAGCAGTGGAGAGAGGTGCACCGGCTACAATTCAGGGAGCACCATGACTCCCTAGCAGATCACATATCGCTCTAATAATTCAAATCACATTTTACATTTATTGGTCCAAGGGTTGTAACTCGGCTTCAAATGGTTTCCAAGTCGCCTATATCTTTGTCTTGTATTTCATTATAATGTCTCTTATAGTATTTGTCAATTCATATGGAACTTCTGTTGGTGTTTGTACTTGCTCGTTTTTCTGACAGGATACCGTTGACCACGTACTCGTGCCCCTAATCAGGGTACGGGTCATGACAGAAACACCGTGACCTTCATATAGATAGGGCCGGTGGGCTTCGGCATTCCAAGCCTTAACACGTTCAAGCAACGCTTCGCCGCGGGCCATCCATTCCCTGCACCCTGCATGAAGCTGGTGGGGGATCAGTACGTTCGTCCTCGCATGTACTGAAGCAAAGATCTTCTTTCCAAACCGACATTGTAATATTTATGTTGAATCATGCAACTTAGCTTATGATCTTGCTATGTTCTCCTTAGGGTCAATTTCATGGCTTATTCGAAAGCATAAAACATGTTATCATAGCAAGCATGTTATCGAATTTGAATAGGCAAGCAAGCAATCTCGTGTTTGATTCGTGGCGCGACTTACCAAGTCGACGCACTCACCCTTGCAACCGACGCAAGGTGAATACGCCTATCTGTTCTTCCTGTCATGTTATAGTACCCTCTATTCGGATCCATCCATGCAAGATACGTATACCTTGCACTTCCAAACCCATCGCCCTTAACTATATGAAGGTCACTAGCTTGTCAAGCTAGAATGGACTTATATTTATCGAATCGAAAATGTAAGACGACAGTCACCCAGTTGTGGTTGCTAACCACTAATCCGAGGACCCCCGAAGTACTCGTGTAAGTGGCTTATCACATTCGCTAGATAGGCGCTACCCGTCTAGTCGAAGTGCACCAACAATACCGATTATCGCATCCCTTCTAGGCCGAACGGTCCCAGCGCCCTGGTGATCACGTTCGAGGGAAGAAACACCCATGCACGGGCAATAGTCTTTAGTCCATTTGACCATGCAACGAATCTTATATTTCATACAACCAAGCAAGTTCGCTTATCTCTATTTCAATTGGCACAACGCCCCAATATTCTCAACGAACGCCCGAATCAGGGTGCGGGTCGTGACAGAAACACCGTGACCTTCATATAGATAGGGCGTAACCACGTACTCGTGCCCCTAATCAGGGTGGACGTAACGACGTACTCGTGCCCCTAATCAGGGTGCGGGTCGTGATAGAAACACCGTGACCTTCATATAGATAGGGCCGGTGGGCTGAGATTAGCGCTGGGTGCAGGCGCAGGGCCTGCCACCCTTATGCATATGTTTAAGTTTACGGTTGGTTGGTTGAGTGAAATGATATGATTTCTTATGTAAAGTTCTAACCTTGCAGGCTAGGCGAAATGGGACATAGATGAGCATGATCACAATGTTTATGTTAAGATTATGTCTAACTATATCTGCCGCAGGGACACGGTGGTGGACAAGTTCAGGATAGGTTCGGCTCGAGGCGGGGCTCGGCTTGGACTTCCAGATGCATGGAGTCCTTAGCGTTCAAGAGGAGCTACCGCATTGGCGTTCGGACTTGCGAGATGTTCAGCCGAAGACTACTTGTTGGCTATAAAGAGGCATAATGTATGGAACAATGTACTCCTTTGTGAGCTAGAGAGATCATGAGCGTTGTAGCCAATTGGCATGATGAGTTGGGCTATTCAGAGCATTAATATTAAATCTACATTGGCTTTTCTGTTAATTTAAAATTTACAATATAATTAAAACTAATATTACAAAAATGCTATTTGCTCCCAAAAAATTTGGGTGATACCATCTTCCATTATGTGGCATATGACATGGTTGCTAACATGACAGCTGACATGGCAAAATTTAACAATAAAATTAATATTAAAATGAACATTAATAGTAAATAAATAATTTTATATTAAATTAACATTGATTAATATTAACATTAATATTAACATTAACATTAGCATTAGCATTAACATTAATATTAATATTGACATTAACATTAACATTAAAAAAATTTGGGTAATTAATTTTTGGGGTTAAAATTTGCCATGTCAGCTGTTATGTCATCTGCCATGTCAGATGCCACATAATGGATGATGGCATCACCCAAATATGTTGGGAGCCCAAACGACTAATTGCTAATATTAATACAGTGGCATTACCGTTATTTCTCAATAGATTCGTGACTTGTTCGGACACACCCCTCCACGAGCGGGTTACATACACCCGCGTAAACGAGGGTTAAATAGCCTTTTCCAAAGAAGAGAACCCATCCGACTAGAGAGAAACAAAGGAAAGAAGAAGAAGAAGAACAGTCGCAATGGAGAGGAGCAAGATCAACTGCAGCGGATGGGCCGTCATCCCTACCGAGATTCTCTCGATGATACTGGTACTGTCGGGGATGCCGGCGGACGAGGTAATGTGCAACGTGGCCCCAGTTTGCCGTTCGTGGTGGAAGGCGCTCAACGGTCCCTTAGACTATTGGTCCAACGTCGACTTGGTACAGTGGTGCCGGAGGACCCAGAAAACCGCTGAGATTAGTTTGACCATAATGAAGCTCGTGGCTCGCAGTGAGGGACATCTAGGGTCCCTCTCCGCGTACAAGCTCGACGAAGCAGCCTTCTCTTTTGCATGTTTAAGGCCAGTGCAAAATTTTATTTGGTCTTATTCTAATACTTTATTTTTTCTATTACAAAATTTTACGTATACTTTTGTTAATTTCTTTTGATGTTTTCCCATTTTTATAATACAGTGGAAAATTTCTAAGGGTTCTGCACATTCCGAAGTGCGACGTGAGTGATGAAACTTTCGTGAGACACATGGAGTTTCTCCCTGTGCTGGAAGAACTCGACATTAGCTACTGCCTCTACATCACGTCGACTGGAATAATTTTCGCCGGAAATTATTGCCGCCGTCTGGTCAAGCTGAGTAGGAACATGCCCCCTCCGGATTTCATGCTCAGGAATATGTTCGTGCTGGACACGAAAAACGAGGCGGAGGGAAAGGCCGTGGCTGATTCGATGCTGCGTCTCGAGCACCTACATATGGGATTCGGCATGTTCAATGGAGACACGCTGCGATCTATCATATGCAACTGCAAGGGTCTTCGCCTGCTCGACATACGTGGGTGCTTCAACGTGATCTTCGACGACGAACTTTGGAAAATTTGTTATTCAATTCAGACGTTTAAAAAACCCTTTGATAATGTAATCCCAGTACCAGGAGAACCTGTGTACGAGTGGTATAATGAATTAGATACGATCTATCATTACTGGGGTTAATGGTGAAAACACTAGCATGCATGCATGCATTTCTTTATACTCCCTCCGTCCCAAAAATATAGTCCTATTTCTATTTTCACCAAGATTAAGAAAATCCAATTAATATGTCCAACAAAACAAAATCTCTCCAATATGCCCCTTATAGATGTTTTGAATTTTGCTTTTGTACTTATTGTGATCTCTAATTGGGTAAATGAATGCCATTAAACTTTGGAGACAATATTTTGGCAAATTTTAGTTTGAATTTTGGAGGCAATATAAACTAAAGTGTCTTTTCAGTATCCATCATTAGAGCTCAAGTATATTTTCAAAATACAACTCTTAAATGCATAGAGAATTGTAGAGTTTATCTTGATATAATTGCAGTTTAAATAAGGCTAAAATTGTAAATTACTCCACAAACCAAAAAGGAAAGTGAGACTATATTTTGGGACGGAGGAGTATATATTTTTCACTAGTCTACATGCAAGATATTTTTTATGAGTTCGATTCTCCATTTTGAGCAAGTTTTACTTTTGTCAATACTAATTTTTAACATGATTATTTTTTTTATAAATAAAATGGACTGTGATATAATGACGCCGAAGACGGCTCACTTCTGAGATTTCGACATTTCCCAACACAGATTTTACCATTAATACAACATCTCAGTGTAATCATATCCAAGAGATTTCGCCATTTCCCAATACAGATTTTACCTTATTCAAAATGAATTCTCCGTCCTATATGGACCATTCTCCGTCCTACATGTATCATTCTCCGTCCAACTTTCCGCATTCTCCGTCCTAATGTACCATTCGCCGTCCTAAATGTACAATTCTCCGTCCTAAATGTACCATTCTCCGTGTTAGAAGAACGGAGAATGGCCATTAACAGCCAAACAGCCAAACTAATTCATAGCCTTCAAAACCAATTTATATAGATTCAAAACAAAACTAAACAGCCAAACTATTTAAAATTCACAACCCTACACAACAGTCCTAAATGTACCATTCTCCGTCCTATATGGACCATTCTCCGTCCGACATCTATCATTCTCCGTCCTACATCTATCATTCTCCGTCCTAATGTACCATTCGCCGTCCTAAATGTACAATTCTCCGTGTTAGAGGAACGGAGAATGACCATTAACAACCAAACAGCCAAACTCACGAGCCTTCAAAACCAATTTATATAGATTCAGAACAAAACTAAACAGCCAAACTATTTAAAATTCACAACCCTACAGAACATTCCTAAACGTACCATTCTCCGTCCTAAATGTACCATTCGACGTCCTAAATGTACAATTCTCCGTCCTACATCCGTCCTAAATGTACCATTCTCCGTGTTAGAGGAACGGAGAATGGCCATTAACAGTCCCAAAAATTGTTCCATACTAAGTTAAAAGCATATAATAGCACCCAAAAAATGTTAACAATAGAAAAATTCTACAGAACCCAAACACCAGACTCGAACCTAGGCCTTCCTTGTAAAAGCCAAACAGCACAACCAACTAAGCCTGGAATAAGACATCAATAATGTCTCTTATAGTCTACTACCAAATGCTTGCTTACAACACTCTTACAACCTTCACCCATTGATGACATGGCCCACATGTCAGCAATGGGTGAAGGTTGTAAGAGTGTTGTAAGCATTTGGTTGTAACTTTAACATTATATCCCAACTTCCAATAAGGAATAGGAAGAGTCGGTTAGGAACGTGTATATATATACATAGGGGTCCCCATTCATCTGAGTAGGTTGCACATTTAACATGGCTCCAAAAAGATCATCTGGTTGGGAACCATTGCCAGAGCCTTCTTCCAGTCGTCGCCGAGCCCCTTCGCATGGAGCACCCTCTGCGCCGCCTCCGGCCCATGACTGGCTGGCAGCGGCTGCGAACTTTCTGACCGCCTGCGGGTTGTCACTGGAGGTCATCGCTCGACCTCTTCATCCGGCGCCAAACTTTGACCTGTTGCCGATCACTCCGGAGGAACGGGATTCTCTGGAGAAGAGGGAAGCGTTTCGCCGCCTGTGCCATAGGGCGGGTGTGCGCACCCTGCAGGACTTTGCGGAGATCCTCCGGGAGGCCAGTGAGGGCTAGACCCTTTTTTTTTCCGTGTTTTACAGTTTTTTGTCCTCCTCTTGTATACTTCTCTGGAGAATGTTCCGGCGAAGAAGTTGGGATTTAATGAAATATAATATTTTGTTAACTCAATTTGGTTTCGGCTACAATCAAACTTTTACAACCTTCTTACAACTTACACCCATTTGCTAACTATAGCATTGCTCTTTATAATTAACAAATCTTTTTATGTCAAATCAATATATCAGCGACGATATCCCCATCAATGACTTGTTACGTCATAGAATTGATTATGCTGCCAGCGTCAATCTTGCCGTCAAATCCATCTTAAATATGATTACAAAGTAAAATAGAGGACAACATTGATTGTTTCAATTTTACTCTTTTCAAGTACATAGTCTTCTTATTTTCAAAAATTTAATCAAATATTCGTAAAATGGAAATATTGAGTCTTAAACTTCACATTCTTAAATATGTTGTCAAATTTTTTTAAATAAATATGTTTCCACCACGTTTTTTCTGCCAAATTTTTCAATAATTTATACGGAACACGTGGATATATACTAGTAATAATAGTAAAAAATTTAATTTTGGAAAAGAATTTTTTAAAATTAAGGTATCAAAATCCCAAAGGATTATGTAGTAATTTCACATGGATATATACTAGTAATAATAGTAATAAATTTAATTTTGGAAAGTAGTTTTTTAAATTTAATAGTAATAAATTCGACCGTCTTATACTAGTAATAATAGTAATAAATTTAATTTAAGACTCAAAACTATTCTAATTTTTTCCACTTCCCAAGGTCATATAAGACGGTCGAACTTTCCCTCTTCCTTCTCCCAAACCCTCTCCCAAACCCTCTTCTAATCAAAATGCCGCCGAAGAAACAACGACCGTCGCCGAAGGGGAAGGATCCACGAAGGGATGCGATACAGGCCCGAAGGGCAGAACTTACAAGGGCGGCAAAAACCAAGATTATGGTCGCTAGGGCAGAGGCCGAAAGGGCAGCGGCGGAAGCAGCGGCGGCGGCAGCGACGATGAAAGCGGAGGCGGCAGCCAAGCCACGTGCAAAAAAGGCTAAAAACACTCATTGCTCGACAAAGACCAGAAAATCTATCTTCGATACAGAGTCGTCGGAAGACTCAACTTATGAAGATCGAAGGCGTACTCAAGCGAAGGCTAAGGTGGCAACGGATACAGAGTCATCAGCGTACTCTGTGGATTTTGAATCCCCATCAGAAGAGGAAAATGAAGAGGAAGAGCAATCATCAGATAAGTCCCAGGCTGGAGAGGAGGTAAAAAAATTTAAAGACTCTAAAACTAAGAAGATATACATTAAATATTTCAAGAAAAAGGCTGTTATGCCTGAAAGATGAATTAAGATGGATGATGTCGAAGACGAAGCTTTCCTGGATATATTGAAATTCTATCAATTGGAGAAACTGAACAAATCCTGTCTTGAGAAAATCTCCCAAACAATAGTTAGAGAATTTTACTCAAATCTTCCGGCTGAAATTAAAGAAAAAGAAGAGGATCAACCACTGGTGTTTCTGAGAGGGAAACTGATTAGGGTAAATGCTGCTGTCATCAACGAATTTTATGGATTTGATCCAGTTCCTGAGTTTGATATGAAAGATATTGATAATGTTTCCATGGCGGATGCAATTCATGAGATTACAGGTGTTTCAATGGGTGCCAAGACCCCTCAAAATGTATACAAAGATCAATTAAAAACTTTGTATAAATTGTTGCATGCCTACGTATCTCAAACACTCAACCCTACTGGACATGAGTTTTCCATCCATCCCGAGAGAGTAAAATTTCTTTATTATATGGGGAAGAAAAAAAGGATGGATATAGGTTCCTACATGTTCAGTAGAATGATGCATCTCGTGGGAAAACCAACTGCAAGGACAGCTCTCCCTTTCGGAGGATTTGTATGCTCGATGGCTAATAAACATTCTGTCCCAAGCTTAGCAGGGGATGTTTATATTAAAAACAAAGGCCCCATGAGAAAACTAACCTTCAATCGAATGTTTGGAAAACGGGCAGCAGCTGCAAGCAAACCATCAACATCTGGAAAACCATCAACTTATGGAATCAAAAACACTAAGGACAGGGTTGATGATCTATACAATTTTGTTGCTGCAAACTTTGAGAATGTCTTCAAAGAGATGAAGACTATATCCGACAACCAGAAATTGATTCTGGATAAGATTAACCAGATAGAGGTTGAATTTGCTGACCAAGAATAAGATTTTCCTTCCCTCGTGAAGAAGGTAAATGGGGCTAGCCCAAAATCTTATGTAAAAATACACACTGTGCACATTGACACTTTAATGCTAGCCATCACTTTGATACTTCTATTTATGTTTCTGGATGTCATTTCTACCTATAAAGTGAGTCAATACTGACTATAATTTTTCTTCATCCGTCCCTCAAGGTGTAGGTGAAGGATATTTTGAGAAAGAAGAAGTAGGAAAAAAAAAAGAAACAAGAAGAAGAAGATGAAGATGGAGACGTCTATGAAGATTCATCTTTTGAGTTTTGAATGTCTCTTATTTCAATGTGGAAGTAATATTTGACTTGTAATATTGTTCTGAATATTTGTTGGTCATGGCGGACAAACTAAATTTTGTGTTTGAAATATTGTAAGATTAAACTTTTCGCTTGTACTCAGTGCATAGTTCGTAATTTGATTTGAAAATGTAATATGGTCTTGAATTTAGAGTAGGTCTGATATTTATTTGGATTATTGTATTGTGAATTATGCAGGTTCTATGTTGAATTACTAACGTGGATTGGACAGATTACTGTAACGTGAATTATGCAGTTTATTGGACTTGGAATGAAGTATACTTAATTTAATTATGATTTTCTGGTTGAAGCGTTTATTTGGTTGGCAGTTGGCCTTGATAGATGATATTGATATTTTGGTGTATTCCTTTGATTTGCAGATGCCCATCACAGATTTCGTGAGTCCTGGGTGCATTGCTAGGGTTTAAAGGTGGCTACATTACGGATGCATTCCTGGGATCACTGAAACTTTATTTGATTGTAATGTGTTTTGCTTTCTGTAAAAAATCATTACATCGATGCCATCAGTATGAATTCGATGCCAGTGCATGTTCATCCCTTATTATAGCTGAAGCAAAATTGTAATCATGCCTGTTCATCCCTTGTTATTGCGGAAACATAATTGTAATCCTGCATGTTCATCCTTTGTTATTGCCATCAGTACATCGATGCCATCAGTATGAAGTCGATGCCAGTGTAAGGCATAATGTAATGTAAGAAAAATTCTCTTTGATAGTAGGTTAATTATATTCAAACATTCGCAAGAAATTTTGTTCAGCCATACAGTGGAAGCCTGATAAAATGATATTCGGATTATCTTGAAAATGATTTAATATAAAATGAATGTACTATGGTAAATGATATTAAAAATACTGTAAATATTTGGTGAAAAAAATATGAGATACTTGAACATTTCCAGTCCTAAATGTACCATACTTTGTTAAAAGCACAGAGAGTGTCCGTTCTCCGTTTTCAAAGAACGGAGAATGGCCATTCTCCATGTTAAAGTAACGGAGAATGGCCATTCTCCTTGAGCATGGCCATTCTCCGTGTTAAAAACAAAGAGAACAGCCATTCTCCGTCCATTCGCCGTGTAGAAAGCAAAGAGAATGGCCATTCTCCGTACAATCGCCGTGTTAAAAGCAAAGAGAATGGCCATTCTCCGTCCATTCGCCGTGTTAAAAGCAAAGAGAATGGCCATTCTCCGTGTTAAAAGCAAAGAGAATGGCCGTTCACCGTCCAAATAAAATATTCTCTTTGAAAATATTATCATTAGAAAAGTAAAAAAAATTCGTCCGATCAATACAGATTTTTTTTAAAAATATGTGACAAGATGATCCGCCCGACCTCAGAAGCAGGTTTTCCTCAGTTCACAACCACCACCGTGACATGTAGCTTTATTAACAAAATATTAAATTATTAGATGAAAAATAAGATTTCTGACAATGGCATGGACAGTAAAATTAGAGCGGCGCCGCTAATACTTCTTGTTCGAGGAGGTTTCGACTATGTCCGACGGGAAGCGAACCGATTCTTCACGGCGCAGCTGGTACTCCTCGTTGTTCTAGGAGGGCTCGACGACGTTCGACGCGATCCGGACCGATTCTTATTTCCATCTTCATCTCTGTTTCTCTTTCCACCACAACCACCAACACCACCACCACGACGGCCTGTAACCAAAAAAAATATAATACGAAATATTAAATTGGATGGACTTTTGAGAGAGTAAATATGAATTAATTTAGGGTGTTCATTGAAAAAATTAAAGTGAAGAATGACCTGCTAAAGCAAGTTACCAACAGGTCAAAAGTCTAAATCAGCATTAAATGATGTTTCTACACTATTATTCAATCCGAACCATTGGATCAACATCCAACGGTCCAGATTTCGGATGTATCGATACATCCATTTCCAGCGGATGTATTGTAGAACGACCCTATATATATATATATATATATATATATATATTATATATATATATATATATATATATATATATAGGTAGAGATTTAGTTATGTATCTATATACATTATAACATGTATGCATAAACTCTATATATATATCTATATAGATATATAAACATAACATAGAGAGGAAGGGTTAGGTTTACATGGCAGTGTATACTAAGTTAGGGTATGTGTGTCCTTGTACAGGGTTATAGCTTAGTATTGAAAGGTTAAATCCAGTTTTAGTTCAGTATTTACATACAAAATCAGGAAATAATCTAACATGTAAACCAGTGTAATATTAACATAATGCAGTTCCAGATTTTAGGGTTTGAAATATCACAACTAACTCAATGCTCCCAAAATATCCTAACATGATAGAGATGAAACCCTAATATACTATCCATACATTTAGCTATGCATACAGTTCAATATTACATATTAAATCTAAAATTGAACTAAATATTTGAAATCAATGTAAAAATGTTAACATGTATTCAGTTTTAGGATTTGGAAAATTCGAACATCAACTAACCCAATGTTTATCACAACCTAACATGTAAGAATATGAAACCTAAATTTATATCCCTACATACCACAATGTATATAGCTCAAAATATTACATTTAAAACAACAAATTGAACTAACATTTAAAATCCAGTATTAAGGGTTAATATGCACAAAATCTTAGATTTGACAATTTCAAACACAAAACTCAACCAATTTTTTTTAGTTGAAACCCTATGTATAACATACATGTGCAGTGACGTAAACATAACTAATAACATGAAATTTATATTTAATTTATGAATTTAAACTGGAAAAAATAGGGAACCAGTCTATGATACTGTAGTATATCAGAAATATTAGGGTTTTGAGAATTTAAACGTCAACAACATATTAATATGTATTTAGATAGGTGGAAAATCAAAGTGTAGCATGCATACGTATAAGGCAAGGGTCTGTGTCCACTATATATTCTCATGTCCCAATATAAAAATCAATTTCTATATCAAGACCAACATTTAGATTCCTACCAAGATTGCAAGGTAGGTGATTGATGTAATCAAGACAGTTTTATTATTATTATATTATTTAATACAATAATAACAGCAAGAAAGAAATAACGATAAAATTTGTTCTGCTTATCTGTTTAAGGAAGGAACCATTTTGAAATCCAGAGCTAAAATATCAATCCAATATAAGGTCTAGCAAAATCATCGATTCATTGTATTATGAAAAACTCATAGCAAGAAGTTACACAAGGTTTATAAAAATAGCTAAAGCTACTCCTAAGTTAAATAATGAGAAGCAAAACAAAACAAAACAAATAATAATTCTTTTTTCTTTTTGAAGGACTGCAACAAAAGTAGAGGAAACATGTTCGAAAATATTTAAGGTACAATCTGATAATCATATGCATCTATCCAAAATCATAGTACTCTAAATCCTGGTCGTACTAGTAAGCAAGGCTACGATAATCACAGAGTCCTCAACTTAGGCACATACCTCTAGAATCATGGTATTTAACATTTTTGCGATGCCGCTAGCTTGGCTGCGAAAACCTTAAATTCCTACACCCGAGAAATATATCCAAGTCAGACTATATGTCCTCACCATGCTGGCTAATGTGACTGTAGAAGACTAGATTCCATAACTTAGATGACATAGCCCACATAATTTCATCTTGACAAAAATTAAATTAAATCAACAATAGATACCAAAAAATCAAATTTATCAACGAACATCAAGATTCATAAATGAACAAAAATCTATCAAATTATATAAATACAAATTCGGATGCAGCAGCTAACATCAAGATTCAAAATTCAATAATCATCCATCAAAATCAATAAATACAAACTCAAATTCAACAATAGAAGTAAAGATAAATCAAATCAAGGGAAGAAGAGTTTTCAAATCGAAGTTAAAATAAGATTCTCAAGGGTCATCCCAGGAATCTCCCGAGGGATCCTAACTGTGATTGAGTACCTTCAAAAAAAAATCCTAATCCTACTGCAGGCTGTAGTGGTACTCTAGTTCAAATAACGCTACACAAACTCGACCTGCATGGGCCACCACTAAAAACGTGTCATGACCCGCACCGTAGAGTAACGGCACGAGAAGTGGGTACGTCCAGCCTACACCGCAGTGTCGGTGGTAGAACGCTGTCCTAGGTCAAACATCTAACAATATAAAGGTACATGTACAGTATATACACTCATAATGGAGGTGACATAGTAATACAGTTTCAATCACATCTAAGGTAGAGCATGATAAGGATAGATAAAACATGAAATCCAAAAGAGATACAGCAGAGAGAAGTCTAAGTGTCTAAGATACACAAACCCAGAAATACATCTCAAATCTCAAATACAGTAATCCGTAAGTAAATACAACTCAAGACAACTGAAAATAAGCTATAAGAAAACCCTAGCTATCTATGCAACCTCTACTGTGTCTCCTCTAGGCTAGCAGGCAACCTCCAAGCTATCTGTAAAATTTATCAACAGGTCCAGTCAGGACATGAACGAGCACAAAATATCTCACGCAGTTCATATCAAGTTAGGAAATATAAAGCATGCAATAGAGTAAGGTACATAAAACGTTAAAAGAAGAATGTATATAAAAAATAGCAGAGATTTGATAACGGAAAATATCTATATATGATATGTAAGAACTGTAAGCAATATGTGATTTAGAGTACAATATGGTTATGTAAATGGTCTAGGACAATACAATGGTAACTCCATTGTACGTGAGTGTACTATAGACATATACAATAGTTATACAATATTGTACAATAGGATTTGATTATATAACCAATTCTACTTCCCCTCTCCAATCAATACACAAGAATCCACTCCAGTTACGTTATCTTATACAATAGTGTACAATGTTATACAATAGATGTACAATGTTATACAATAGTTGTACAATGGTCTATCCCTAGGGCTCATATGATAATGAGAGTACAATATGCATAATGAGTATACAAGGATAAGGGTATTCAATAAATATAATATATAAGTGAAACGCATATCACAATATGTATTTAGTGAATACAAGGGGATAACATCTCAAAAGAAGATCCATATAGTAACAATCCGTGATAACAATCGTGTCAGCATCAAGTACAGTAATCTAGAGCAAAAATGTAAATTCAGACAAGTATGAAATGGTCAGAAAATGTACTCGCCTGATCTCCTGAATGTCCGAAAGAAAACTACTGCCTGAGGTGTGGTGTCTGTCTCCTATCAGAACAGTACAAGTCACTACATGTCTAAAAATGATAATAAGATGTATTACAATACATTCTAAATAAATTTAGGTCAATCTAGGTTAAATTGAGTCATACTAGGTCATTGGGAGTCAATCCAAGTCAAACTAGGTCAAACGGGGTCAAATGTTGACTTACAGTTGACTTTTGGTCAAAAAGTCAACTCTGGTCAAAATTGAGTCAACCCTGGTTCAACCCTAGGTCAAAAAAGTCAAATGTTGACTAACAGTTGATTTTCAATCAACTGTTCAACTCTGGTTTGGTTTTGGTCAATTCTAAGTCAAGTGTTGACTTGAAGTTGACTTTCGGTCAAAAAGTCAACTCTTGGTCAACGGGGGTCAAGACTAGCCTAAACTACCCTCATATAGTCATTACCTACCAAGACAACCTATTTCTAATCCCATCTTAACAATCAAAACCCTTTCTTAGACTTTATCCCAAAATCCTACTTTTGCCCTCTAAGATACTGATTTGTATCTTAGGATACTTACTCATCTATATCCTAACTTATACCTCTAATATAAGATACTAACCAACTCTAACATATAACTTCTAACCATCTATTCTAACTTATAAACCTAACACAACTAACATCCACTAACTAATATCTAACCATAACATATATGTATATATATCCGTCTCTAACTCTAACCAACTAATATATGTCATCTCTAACTAACAATAACATAGACTAACACAACTAATTATCTAACTTATACAAGATATCACTATCTAACTTCTAAGATATCTCTAACCTCTACATAGATTCTAACATAACCACTAACATACTAACATATCCATACATACAATATTTAAATTTCTCTCCACTCCAATACTAACACACACCAAACACATATACCAAATCTACCACCCTTCTCTTCTAACACACCTACACACATCTATATACAAACACACTACCACTCAACCAAAACACAAATCACTCAACAAACTACACTAGCCTCAAGTCAAATAGGATGGCATGATCCTTCCAACTCTCTCACCTTCACTACCCACACACACTACACTACCTTATATACAACATCAAACACACACTAGCACATATCCTCTATCAATCTCACTTCTCTCCACCAACCACACACATCCTTATCTCATTCAAACACACACACTATACTAACATATATTACATAACAATAATAAATATATACATATATGTACTATATCATACATATTCTTGACAATCTACGATACCTACATTCACATGATATCTATACTAGGCTCATAGGTTACACAAAATGCCTACGTCGTATAGTCACTCTTCTACTTAAAACCAATACTGTACCATTTGGGCCTTCACTAAATTCTAGGATTAAATTATGTTTTAGTTCTTCGTGTTAGCTTTTTGAAACTTTAAACGGATCGTATTTTCGTGTCCAGAAGCTATCAGAATCGCAAAAACACCGAAACGCGTTCGTCTTTCGTACAGCTGACACTCAAACAATTCTACAGAAAGTTCTAGAACGAATTTGGCTTATTAAAACATATATTTGTAAATCCAACTTCGATACGCTTTTTTTAAAAAAAATGAGAGGTTAATTGGAGTTATGAGCTAAAAGTTATGGCATTTCTAAGTTGCTCTACCTACTAAAAACGTGGATAAAAATTATGACAAATTTGGGTTGTTTGGACAAAAAACACATGTAGGCCAAAATACTTGGATACCAACATAGCTATCTAAATAAAACTTATTCTAACCATCCTAAATAAAATCAATCCACTCTCTAAAAATATAAATCTGAGATTAAAATACTAATTAATCATTCCTATAATATATATATATATATATATATATATATATATATATATATATATATATATATATATATATATATATATGCATACAAGTGTCCAAAATAGGGGTTTTTTCCCACTAGGACACAATCACAACACAAAGGACACTCCTATGACCTCCAAATGGACACGAAATGGACACAAGTAGAGATACAACCATGGGGGTCATTCCTATGGGTTCAAAATATTCCTATATATATGTAGGGGTGGTTTAGAGGAGAGATTATACCTTCCGGGAGAGAGATTCAAAGAAAAAGTCTTCTGACACGGCACCGACACGTAGAAATTCTAAAAGGACACGAACGAGCTCTGAATCCTCCCAAACTTGGCTAGCACCCTCTAACCATGGAGTAGAAGAGAAATAAAGAAGATTTTGTGGAAAAAGGGGTTGATTTGGAAATGAAATCAATGGAGGTTCATCTCTAAATTAATTTGGGGAAGAACAAGAGAGAGAAAGTGGATGAAAACAAATGAATGAAGGAGTGACTCACTCCTTATCCCCCCATAGGTGGTTGCCCAAAAAGGGTGAGGTGTCCCCTATTTGAATGTCCAAAATACCCTCTACTAATCTATTTGATTTAAATTAGGAATGGGTTAAAGGTTGAGGTCAATTTAGTCTAGTTTTAAGTCTCTAATTAAACTAAACCTATCCATAAATAATTAGTCTAACTACTAACTAAAATTAATATCATATGGACTAAAATTAATAACATGTGGGCCATGCCTAACTAGTGTGTGGGTCCCACTAGAGTCAAACTACCCACCGGGTCCCCGTTTCAAGTCGGATTGAGTTGAAATTCGAACCCGACTCAAATAACCCCAAAACAATATCATAAATAATAAAATAAATTTCAATCCAAAATAATATCATAAATAATAAAATAAATTTTAAAAATATTCAAAAATATAAAATGACAAAAATACCCCTATTTCTGAAAACTGGGGGTGACAACACCGACAATAAAAAGAAACAAGCCAGTCTTGATGCAAAAGCCATCAATGCTTTATTTTGTGCTATTAATAGAACTGAACTCAATAGAGTCTCTACATGTGCCACGTCCAACGAGGTTTGGAAACTTCCTAAGGTTACTTATGAAGGTACTTCACAAGTGAAGGAATCTAAAATCTTACGACTTACACAAGAGTATGAGGCATTCAAAATGAAGCCTAATGAGACTATTACAGCGACGTTTACTTATTTTTTTAGATATTAGTTATCCTCTATCTTCCCTTGGCAAAGAATACAACAATCATGATAAGATCCGGAAGATTCTTCGTGGACTACCAAAGAACTGTAATCCAAAAACAACGGCCATTATTGAAGAAAATGATCTCACAATAATGAGCCTTAAAACCCTTACAGGAAAAGTCATGACACATGAGTTGGATCTTCAGGACTTCGATGAACAAAATCCAAAAGAGAAGATAATAGCATTTATGGCAAATCATAAGACAATCTTTGACGATGAGAGTGAGACAAACAGCTCAGACAACGAGCAGATGGCCCTGATAACAAGAAACTTCAGGTGATTCCTCAGATATGAGAAGTCAAACAAGAAGAAAAAGGACTTCAAAGATGACGAAGAACCGATCTGTTTCAGCTGCAAAAGAACATGCCATATAAAGAAGGACTGCAATATTATAAGGAGAGAAAGCAGAAACGATCAAACAAGCAAACATGATCAGACAAGTAAGAGAAGGTCAACAACCAAAAACTATGCAAACACCAGTATCTGGTGTGAAAGTGAAGCCAGTGATTTTGAAGATGAAGACAACTCTCGGAACGCAGCAAACCTATCCTTCATTGCTATAGATGCTAAGGTAATAACAAACCCTCTCTATGAAGAATTTACTTTTGATGAATTGTGTGATGCTTTTTCTGGTCTATTGGCTGATCAGAAGAAAATGTTATATATGTACAAAAGTGCTAAACAAGAGCTAAAATTTGTACAGTCTGACTTTTTCAAGCAATCTAGAATGTTAAAAGATATTAAAGATTCTTCTAGTGACACCAATGAGATTACTTCTTTAAAACTTAACGATCTCTATGGACTAGAGAAAAAGAAGTATAACATTCCTATTCTATGAGTAGATGCACTCACGACCAAATTAGATGAAGCCAATGACAACTCTAAAAAGTTAAAGATTAAACTGGGCAAACAAGTTGTTAAACCAAATGCTCAGGTAAACACAAGTCAAAAGGCTAAACACAAACAACACACTAACAACACTTCTAGAAATGTTAGAAATTATGCATATATGTATATGTTTCCACACAACAAGAATGCACACACTATTTCAAAAACACAAATGCATGATTTTCGAACAAAACCTAGCACTAACACTTCTGCTATATGTCATTATTGTGGATTAAAAGGACATGTGTCACCTCAGTGTAAGATTAAAAAGCTAGTAGATATAAATGTGTATATATGGGTTCCAAAAGCTAACACATCAAGACCCTCAAGAAAGTAGGTACCAAAGGTTACATCTTCAACTTGTTATGTAGATGGACCTTCCTTCTCCCACTAAAAGTAAGTAGATACTCGATAATGGTTGCTCCAGAGACATGACAGGTGACGACAAATTATTTGCAACTTTATCGATGAAGAAAGAACGCTATGTCTCCTTTGGAAGCAACCTTAAAGGTCATAACATTGGAATTGGTGACATAGGTATCTCTTCCTCAACATAATTAAAACATAACCTGCTAAGTATCAGCCAGTTAACTGATCACGATTCTGGAATAAATTTTGTTAAAAATAAATATTTTGTTTATGATAAAACTTCTGGAATAATTTCTTTTGAAGGAATAACAAAGGATAATGTATATATTTTATATCTGTCAGAAAAGACTAACAGTGCAGAAAAGTGTCTGTTTATAACGCAAGACGAAAGCTGGATGTGGCATAGGCATCTTGGACATGCAAACATGAACACTATTGCAATATTATCCACCATAAAACTGGTAAGAGGCTTACCCGAAATAATTTACAAGAAAGATATAGTCTGTGCTGATTGTGAGAAGAATAAGGCATCTAGATCATCTTTCAAGTCAATAAACATTGTAAGTAATCTAGATCATCTTTTAAGTCAATAAACGTTGTAAGTACCTCTAGACCCCTGCAATTGATTCATATGGACATGTTTGGACAAAGTAGAATCACCAGTCTTGGCAAAAAGCTTTATGCTTACATGATAGTTGATGACTATTCAAGGTATACTTGGGTTTATTTTCTTGCAAATAAGAATGAAGCCTTTTTTGAGTTTGTATCTTTCTGTAAAAAGGTACAAAATGAGAAAGGATTCATGATTACTCGTGTTCGAAGTGATCATAGAGGAGAATTCGATAACTATGAGTTTAATCTTATTGTAATTTAAATGGATTATCACATAAATTCTCTTGTACCAGAACTCCTCAACAGAATGGAGTTGTAGAAAGGAAGAATAGAACTCTTAGCGATATGGCCAGAGTTATGCTTAACCAGTATAATCTTCCAAAATACTTTTGGGCAGAAGCTGTTTATACAGCATGCCATGTATTGAATAGAGTTCTTATTAGACCTATATCTAAAAAGACTCTTTATGAATTATGGTTTAATAGAACTCCTAATATCAGCTATTTCAAGGTCTTTGGTTGCAGATGTTTTATTCTAAATACAAAAGACAACTTGGGAAAATTTGATAAAAAAGCTGATGAAGGAATATTCTTCGGTTATGCGGTGAAAAGCAAAGGATATAGAGTATTCAATATGAAATCAATTGTTGTCGAAGAATCAATCAATGTCACATTCGATGAGCTAAACGTCAAACGACAAGACGATAGTGACAATAAAGAAACTTCCACTAATGGAATATCAGAAGATACGCCATCCACGTCCTATCTAGAAAGTCTGTCGAAATGAATGAGATTTTCAACCGACCATCCCGAAGAACTGGTAATTGGTGATATATCAAGAGGTGTAAGTACTCGTTCTAGCTCAAGACAAATGGTAATAGCAAATGTTGCATTTATTTCCAAAATTGAACCTAAAAATATTTTAGAAGCGTTTTCTGATGAATTTTGGATTTCTACTATATTAGAGGAACTTAACCAATTTGAACGATATCAAGTTTGGGAACTTGTTCCCAGACCTATTGAACACCCGATCATTAGTACTAAGTGGGTGTTCCGAAATAAGTTAGATGAGAATGGCTCAGTCACACGCAATAAAGCACGTCTAGTAGCTCAAGGCTATAATCAAGAAGAAGGCATTGACTATGATGAGACATATGTTCTAGTTGCTAGAGTAGAGTCCATTCGAATTCTTTGCGCTTTTGCATGTTTTCATGGTCTCAAACTTTTTCAAGTGAATGTTAAAAGTGATTTTTTTAAATGGTTTTATAATAGAATAAGTTTTTGTAAAACAACTTCCGGCATTGAAGATTTCAAATATCCTGATCACGTATTCAAGCTTCGAAAGGCTCTCTACGGTCTCAAACGAGCACCCCGTTCTTGGTATGATCGCCTTAGTTCTTTCCTACTTGAACACGATTTTTCAAAAGGGAAGGTTGATTCAACTTTATTTATAAAATCTTTAGATAAAAATATTTTATTAGTGTAGATATATGTTGATGACATAATCTGTGGATCAACTAATTAGATGCTATGTAACGAGTTTGCTAAGTGTATGCAGAGTAAATTCGAAATGAACATGATGGAAGAATTAATATTCTTTTTTGGACTGCAAATTAAGCAGAGTTCACAAGGAATATTCATTAATCAAGCCAAATATACAAAAAACTTGCTAAAGAAATTTGATATGGATAATGTCAATCCTAATGGCACTCCAATGGTGACATCTACAAAGCTTGATACAGATGAAAGTGGTACACCAGCCGACATACGTAAGTACAGAGATATGATTGGTAGTTTACTATACTTAACTGCTAGTCGTCCTGACATCATATTTTTTGTATGCTTATGTGCTCGGTATCAGGCTTGACCTAAAGAATCACATGTAAGCGCTGTTAAATGTATCCTGCGATACCTTAAAGGGACTTTGACAACCGGTCTTTGGTATCCCAAAACTGATTCGTTTGACCTGATAGGTAACTCGAACGGAGATTTTGCTAGATGTAAGGTCGATCGTAAAAGTACCAGTGGAACATGTTATTTTCTAGGAAAGTTATTAGTCTCCTATTTTTCTAATAAACAAAATTCAGTTGCATTATCAACTACTGAAGCTGAGTATATAGCTGCAGGACATTGTTGTGCACAAATTTTGTAGACATAACAAACTTTAGAGGACTTTCAATTATTCTTTCATCATATTCCTATTTACTGTGATAACACTAGCTCTATTAATCTCACTAAGAATCTTATTTGTCATTCACGCACTAAACACATAGAACTTAGAAATCATTTTCTAAGAGACCATATTTTGCAAGGTGATATTAGTTTAGAGTGTGTTGATACTGAATATCAATTAGCTGACATTTCATTAAGCCTTTGGCTGAAGATTGTTTTAACTTTATACGAAAGGACTTAGGAATTTTAGATATTGAGGTAATATAATTCAATATTATTTTTTAATAAACATGAATTAGCTAAAGTCATTTTGGTTATAAGCCGAAAGGGCTCTTCTATAACACAGGTGTAAATAACTTGAAGCGACATGGTGTACTAGTCTTCGGACTACCGCTAGCTGGGATCCAGCCCCTACAGCTAATATAACGCCCCAATCCCAAAATACTTAGGACTAAGTATGTATCCATGCCAGATGCACACATACGAAGTATACTCTAATATATGAAAACCTCGTATATATACATAAGCTGTAAAATTGCTCTAAACCATGATAACTAAATCTCATCCACAAAATAAGAGAATAATAATATAAATCAACTATAAATTTTTTTATTTATACATGTAGTTGGGCGAACACAAATCTACTACCAACCATTTAAATGAGAATGATAATACATGGGAGAAAATGCGAAGAAAAGGTAGCAAGTCAACCCAAGGGCAATCCTCTGCGAAGTAATGGAGAAGATCACGGCCTTGGCTAGAACAACTACAAATATCACATAAGCACACACTTGGAGAGATCACCAGGTCCTCAGAGGGACGTAACAAGATACAGGAAGAACATGTCATAATAAACTGAATATATAATATGTCATAAGCCACAAGTAAAGTAAAATAGTCAAAATCGTAACAAGGTTCAATATCTTATCATCAAAACAATGGACTACCCCTACAATCAAACAAGGACAAGGGGTAGCACACTATACCGTAATACGACATTGTCCCAAGCTACTAATGGAACGGGGGTAACAATACATTTACTAGGGTTTACCTAACCATTCTAATGTGTTTATGCAGTTAAGAACAAACCTTTAGTCGCATGAACCCTAGCTGTAAATAGGATCTTGTATAGTCCCATCTTGGGCACCAGTAATGAAGCGCATAACATTCAAAAATGTCAGTGGCCAACCTGAGGGGGTCATCATACCCGTATCTCCAGCGGAGCTTCCGGGTTACAAAAAAATGTGCAATAGAAGCCCATACAACAAGAAAACGTTCTCCCCTCCCTATACACCTAAGTCGCATCCGCGATCATGTACCCCTACTAACTGCTAAGTCTCCTAGCATGCCTCTATTAGCAGTTAGTCCTAATGCATGCATACAGGTGATCGGCCAATACGTAAGTACCTCTACATGTACTCATCTCACACATATCTCGTGGTATAACTATGTCAAGGTTTATGCAATACACTACAGATGGTAGTCCTTTAACTCTAGGTTCATATGCAATCAAAAGATAATAGATAAAGCAAAGCTAATATCACTGGGTAGGTAGTAAATCATAAACTATAATAATGGTACATCTAGAAGAACTGAAAATAAATAAAAGTGATATGCAATAACTAAAGAAAATACAGACTAAATATAAGCAGTAAATATGGCAAGGTATATTGCCCGGTGTGTCATCTGAGGTAATGTAATGATCCACCATGTCCTGATTTGTTTGCTAGCCATGGTCGATGCATATAGGTCGAGGTTGGAGGAAGTAGGAACGCATAATTAGTTTTTACCAAGATGACGACAAAAGAAAATTTGCATTATAATCATGTATTATTATTTTAGAAGAATGTTTATAGTACACAAAATATTATATAAGTTAAGATAATTTTAAATAAATACATAAATTCATGTTAGAGTTTTTAAGAAAACCAATTTATGATTTTTAGGTTAACAAAATAGATCAAAATGCCTTCGAAAATATTTTTGTTAAACATTTGAAATCCTAGGGAATCATTTATAATACTTGAAAACTATTATTTTATTTTATTTTACTCGTAAAATAATCATGATAAATATTTGAAAATAGAGAAGTAAATCAGTTTAGGCTAAAACCTAAATATGTTTGTAGAATAAAATCTTACTTTCCCAAACGAAAAAAATATTTTAAAACAAATTCGAAAACATTAATAATTTATTTAGGCCAAAGCTAAATCTAGAATAGGTAGAGAAATATTTATAAAAATAATTTTCATGGTTTCCAAAATCCATCTTTGAAAGTCATTATATAGCCAACCCCAAAATTTTATATATTTTTGTTACAATATAAATTTTAAGAAAATATTAAGTAAGATACTACTAAATAAAACAATACAATCATTACTAAGAATATTAAATAATAACACGTATTACTAATAACTACGTATTTATAATAGTAACTTATTACTGCAAACTAATAACAGTTACAAACCTACCAGTTTTACTAATATTGATTTAAAATATACATTCTAAAATCAGCAGGTTTCTACAGTCCCTTTCAAGGGAAATCAAAGAACAAGAAAAATATATATAGGGCATTAAAGGAGAGAGGGGGGAGTTAATGAGAAAGGGAAGAAAAATGGATTGAGAGAGGAGGAGCGAAGATCGGAAAGGGGATAGTGGGCTTACAGGGGTGCTCGGTGGCGAGTTCATTTCTGTGTGGCTCGGCTCTGGCCGCTTTCCCGGTTACAGGGTCGGTTGCAGACCGGCAGGGCTAGGCGGGGTGCTTCTACATGGTCTCGACGGAGCTCGGCCGCTGGGGTGAGGGGCTCCGGACCCGATCTAGCGGTGGAGGCACAGTTGGGCGAGGCCATTGCTGGATCCGGTGGCTCATGACGAGGATTGTCGGGCGCTTATCTACGGAGGGCGCCGACGGAGGGGATCCTTCGTGCGTCGGCGGTTGTTTGCCATTGATTATCAAAGAACAGAACAGTCTTATGGGAGGACTGAACTTTAATTCATAATTACAAACTCGCTTGTATAAAAGAAAGCCTAGGAATAAAACCTAAGAAAAGCAATCTAAGTATAATTGTTTAATTTGGATTCTGGAGGGTGACGGTAGACGCTCGGGAAAGTGCTATCAACTATGCCTTACTCCTTGAACGATCGAACGCAACCTCGGCTCGGGCGAAGAAATGCCCTCTCTCTGTGCGCATTTTTGCTCTGTGTGTCTCTGTGTGTGGGCAAAAGAATGATCCTATGCTATTTATAGGAGTTTGTGATGAGTGGGGTGTACAGTCGCGTGGCCATATCCTTGTAACTGTGCCTTAATAAGTGGGCAGTTGGATATTGGTTAAGATTAATCTTAATCTGTTTGTTGCAATAAATCTGGACTGTTATGTTAGTTACAATAAATCCGAGTTGTTTAAGACTTAGTCAACTTCTGCCACATGTCCCAACTGCCGCTATGTTGCGAGCCGCATGAATGGTACATCCTAGCTGAGCCGCATGAAGGACTATTCCCATGATTGATCCGTATAAGAGTGGTCTCATGACTGAGCCGCATGAGGGTGGCTCCAGGGCTGAGTCGCATGAGAGTGGTCTCATGACCGAGCCGCATGAGAGTGGTCTCATGACCGAGCCGCATGACGGTAACCTCATAACCGAGCCGCATGAGGGTGCCCTCATAACCGAGCCGCATGAAGGTGTCCTCATAACCGAGCCGCATGAAGGTCACATAGGCGATCCGCATAAAGAACTTTCTTGGAATTTGTGAACTGTGCCAGCTATCATAAAGATTTTCTCGTCTTTTTATGAGTATTTCGTGCCTCTTCTTTATGTCAGAGCCATCATTTCTGTCAGAGCTATCACTTTGTGTCAGAGCATTAATGGCCAGCTGTACGGAGTAATTATGGCCAGCTGTATAGGCCTATTTTAAACCGCATAAGGCCACATGGCTCCTCATGAAGCTTTCTGAGCCGCATGAAGCTCTCAGAAATTTTGAGCCGTATAAAAACTCCCCAAGTTTTGAGCCGCATGGAGTTTCATGTTGATTCTGGGCCGCATAAGAATTACTATACTTTTCCATGCTTCTACAAGACCCCCTTCAAAGTTTTCAATTTATAAAATTGAAATACTTTGAAAAGGAAGCATGGTTATGTCCGCATAAGATCTTCATCCCGCATAGACTTCTCTGGCCGTATAGGCTTCTCTGGTCGCATGGGCTTCTCCGGCCGAATAGACTTCTCTTGTCGCATGGGCTTTTCTGGCCGCATAGACTTCTCTGACCGTATAGTCTTTTTGTGCCATGTAGGCGTCTCATTAATTGCTTATGATTTGTTTTGATTTTTAAAGCCATCTTTTGGATTGGATCCCAAGAGTCAGCATTAAATATTTAGTTTGCCTTGATGATTCTGAGCATTCTTTTTTGCATGGAAGGGGATAGAATCCCAAGGGTCGGCTTTATCTTCTAGGCAGCACGAAATCTGAAGCATCTATCGGTTCACACGCCCCTGTCAGCCTATAAATATGAGCAATTTTTTTGAAGAGAGAGATTCTTTACTCTATTCTTTCTTCAAGCTTTCGTGCCCTAGTCGTCGTCTCTTCTCCTTTTTCGATCATCAATGGCTCCCAAGGCTTCCTCCAGTGCTGCAGCGAAGGGCAAAGGAGTTGCCTCTTCATTGGCGATCTCAGTTCACCCCGACGTTCATTCTGCTATTGACGGTAAGAGCGTTGAGAAGAAATGCATGGATTCGAACCCTAACCATAATGGCTAGGTCACATATTTTATGCGCAAGCCTTTGGCATATAATGCTCTCTTCGTCTTCATTGAACTGCTTAAGTTCAATGTGATGAATCTACATATACTGTGCTGTATTGGCCGTATGAACGTCTCATGTTCGAGCCGTATGGGGATGCCTCATGTTCGAGCCGCATGAGAGTTGCTTCATGACTGAGCCGCATGAGAGTATGCCTCATGTCCGAGCCGCATGAGAGTTGCTTCATGTTCGAGTCGCATGAGAGTTTGCCTCATGTCCGAGCCGTATGAGAGACGTCTCATGGCCGAATAAGCACTTTATAAACTGGGCCGCATGAAGATCCACCAAACAGAGCTGCATAAGCTCTTATGAACTGGGCCGCATGAAGTCCCACCAAACAGAGCCGCATAAGCTCTTTATGAACTAGGCCGCATGAAGACCCACCAAACAGAGCCGCATAAGCTCCTTATAAACTGGGCCGCATGAAAACCCACCAAACAGAGACGCATAAGCTCCTTATAAACTGGGCCACATGAAGTCCCACCTAATCAGAGCCACATAAGCTCATAAACATTAAGTGGTTTTTCTCTGGCTATCTTCTGACTTCTTTCTTTTGTCTTTTTTTAGTGAAGTTGCCAGTCAATCCTGCAGGAGAACTCCTGGTAGGTCGAGCCCAATCTGCTGTGGGTGTGAGGTTCGATCATTTAGTTGATTATGTGTCGGACCAGTTTCCTAAAGATGAACCTGAGGAGAGGCTGAGAGATATCAAGAACTAGTCCATCTACTTTCTCTTGGGCATGATGAACTCAGGAAAATTGGGGGGCAAACACCTGAAACCTGTATTCCTCTTTGGGGATGCCCTGACTGTAAAGAACCCCAATGTTTTAGATATATCTGAAAGTTGGAGTTTTTCTTCTAACGGGATGGCGATCCATATTCCTCAGATGGAGTGTCACTTCCCGCTGTCATGGTTCAACATGCTGCCAATGGACAAAAAAATGGTGGACTCCTTGACTTCGAGCCGGTAGGGAATATTTGTGGGTGATATTCACTATAACAGAAATTTGGGGTCGGTGGTCGCGAGCAAGACACCGATCAGCTGCTATGTGATGGGGTTGGCCCCGGGTAGCTTCTTAAATGTGCAGGGTCCCAACTTCTGGTTCTCTCAGGCTGATACTTTTATGACCCAGTTTGCTCAGAAGGGGTCCTACCCCACTGCTCTGTTGGCGCTGCTGAATTGGATAAACCCCATCTTTTCGTAGACCAACTTGACCATGTGGATTTTACGGACATACGAGAATCTCCTGCGCGAGATTGGCCTCTATCATGCCATTCGAGGCACCAACGGGGACCTTCTTTACCCCTGAAGGGGAGATAGGGATCGCTAGATGAGCGAAGTCTCCAAGATGCCCTGGGGAGACGAAGTTTTTGAGGCATATACTCCTACGAATGAAGAGTTTGAGGAGTTGGAGCAGCGGTTCCCGGGCTTTGTGGCTTTCTACCAGGAATTGCTGTGTCACCACAGCACGTGCCAGCAGATGTCAAAGAAGAAGAATGACAGCTCGGAAGGGAACCTTCCTTATACGAAGGCCTAGCTCAGTTACCTTTTTAAGCTCGGCGCCTCAGGCTGGGTTTCTCCCCGAAGTCCTCGAACCCGGAAGGAGGTGCAGGACTAGGTGTCGACTGTCGAGAGGATGAAAACCACAGACGACAGATTGGGGAGTCAGACTGACTCCTTTAATTATTTTTATTAGGATACCCAGCAGATGTCTGACAAGGCTCTCCTGGCAGGATTTCTGATGGTATGGCTGCAGAACTGCGTAGTTTCGGGAGGGTTGGGCTCTATTGAGAGAATCAGCTGTAACTTTATCCTTCCTGCGGTGAAGCTAGTATTTGGGGCCAGACTAGCTCTCATCTCTGCTATGGTATGCAGCATACATCGTGGCCTCTGAACTTTCTCGTCCAAGGTCATTGCCCATGATACGACAAAAGTGTAGTGACCCGCTCCGCCCTAGCGGAACGCCGATTCAAACGACAAATGCAACGACTCAAACGAGCCGTCGACCCGAAGAGTTGGCATCGACCTGATGAAGAATCGATGCAAGACTTGCATTGGGCCGTCAAAGATGAATCCAGACTTAGACTTTCAAAGGCGCGCTCGGAGTATCGCTCGGCCGATACGAACATCGCTAAGGTGGGTGGCTCCGATGAACCCGTCTTTGCTTAGCCTAGACACATAACAATATGGACACTATCACGAGAATCGCGAGGCGATAACACCGCGCATGCTAATAAAGGACTCAACGCACCTAGCTAAGGGAATAATCCCATCTTGTATGCTTGTATAGAATATGGAAAGAAACATGGAAAATACGAGAACTCTCGTACCGCGCTCCACGCTCGTGCTAAGGCACAAGCTTACGTTCAAGTCCCTTATGCGTTCAACAACGAAACAATGAATGGTTTACAATAATAAAACGGGAAGACTATCAACATAGTCGCTCCGAGTAGAGTATAGCAACATTGAAAGGCCACGGGACCGATGGGTCGCCAAGGCGACTCCCGCACAGGGAGTTGCAAAATGTATAAATGAATGAATGAATGAATAAGTGAATGAATGAATCGATGAATGAATGAATGAATATGTGAATGAAATAAATCAATGAACAAATGGACAAGTAAAAGAAAGAAAAGAAAGAATGAAGAAAAGATAAGAAAGAAAGGGATAGTTAGCGACAGGTGTGACGGGCACGTACAACGGGGCTCGCTACCCGCGCTGCACGGACGCCAACCTGGTCGATAACGCATTATGGCTAAGGGTTAGCCTACGGCTCGGAGACAGCCGTTAAGTTAAATGACAAATAATACGAAATGGTCGTAGACAATCCCCTCGTATACGGGAGGTGGGAGATATAAGGGATTTCCAGCGGCACGGTCAAAGGGAGGACGTGGCCGGTTCGGACGGAAATCAAAATGGCTTACGGGCTGCCTGGGTGTGGACTTGGCCATCCAGGGGACGTAAGTGCAGCAGTATTTTCAAGAGACCAACGGGATGTGTGCCAGCCCGTACCCTACGTTGGTTGAGAAATACAACGGCTTGGATATCCAAAATGGCTTCTGGTGCCAGCAACCGGTGCATATAGAGTTAAGTGGGCTTTGCTGGTGGCGATCCTCGTGCAAGTTCTTACATTGAAATCAAAGTAGTCTAAGTTAACTAAATGAAGTGCCTTATGAGTATGCTTGAAATGTAACACACCAAATGATAATGAGAAATTCATACAAGTGAGTTAGATAACGTGCTTACGACGTGCTAGAACCCAAGGCAGGGGCACGCCCTTGACATTGAAAGTTCACTTAAATTATGTTAAGTTATTTCATATGAATTGTTGACTAACTTGGTTTACATTGAATAGGGAAGGCCGGACGGTAAGTATGGGTAAGTCGTGCATGTATTTCCATGCGACACTTGAATTTGGCAACACGGGATAGGTTATGACATATGCCATAAAATTGATCCTAAGGCAAGATTAGAAAGACAATGAATGATAGAGATGCACAAAAGTAAATGGAACGTGTTTGGTAATGATAGCATTGTGGGCGAGCTAGCCTCCCCACCAGTGCATAACAATGTACTGATAACCCTACAGTCTACTTGCAGGATGCAGGTATCGCCGGCGGGTGCGGAGCTTCCATCGAATGTGTTAAGGCGCGGAGCCAACTCCGGGGCCTTGGAACGTTGTAAAAAGCTGAAGCACCCTATACAGGACATAATGTATCGGAACATCGCCATGAATCATTCCATGTTGTAAGCCACTTGGCACGCCTTTTACGTTTCAGAGAGAGAGAGCTTGAGCGATTTGTAATATCGGCCTAGCGCCGCTTGTAAACTTCTTGAATATCAATAAAGAGATTGAATTCGTTTCAAATTTGTGTTCAATTACTTTCCGCTGCAAATGGGGACACTCTGTGCGACTCTGTGGCCTAGCTCAAATCGGCCGTTTCTGGACATAGCCTTGCACGGGCGCAACCTAGGCCCGTGCGGTATCACGCCTTAGCGAGGACGATCGCTCCTGCGGGAGCGGATCGTGACAGATTGGTATCAGAGCACGGCTTTACGTCCTTGGACATCATTTCGATTTTCTCAGTTTTGAAAGCTCGTTGAAACAAAAGAAGTGTACGCTCTCTCTCGTTGTGCCTTGGGATGTTCCATACAATAAGTCTAATATTTTCAAAAGCTCGTACAAGTACTCGGTCGAACGGGATCGATAGGCGAAGGCCTTTGTGTCGAACCACGACGTACTTGAGTTGGAAGGAACCGATGCTAAGAGTTAGCAAAATGTAAGACGTGCTTGAATAACCTTACGCTGACAATAGCGAACGAGTACACGAGATCGAAGTATAGTTTGAACGGATGGTTATGCACACAGCCTTTTGGCTAAGTTGTGCCGAGTATCGCGCACCTAGACTTCATGGTGCAAACGAGTTGCGAGCGAGAATGACTATCGCTTGGACGAGAATAAGGGAGACTTAGAACGTATGTTGATAGAGACGCTACTTGACCGGCGCTAAAGCAAACACGGGGAAATGGTTCTTAGATTTTAAAGAATGAGCGAACGCACAATTGGACATGTCGATCGGGAGTCGAATAACCTTTTGAGGATTTGTAGAATGACTTGACTCCGAGTGGTGTATGTGATAGCTTCGAAGAAGAAAAAGAGCGAGTGTTGATGACTAGTCGAATGGCTCGAACCCTGAGTGGTGTATGGACGTTATAGAAATTGTTCGAGCGAGACTACAAGATATACGGATAGAACGGGTATGTCGACGAGGCGATGCGATCGTGCAAGGCCAAATTCAAGATACATCATGGTGATTCATGTCCAACGGGAATGATCGAACTCGAAATACCTTGACATGGCAATTTCGATTGCTTTGACTTGTGGTTTGAAGCGAGAATAAATTCGAGGATTGTTAGGACTTACGATTGAAGAATAAGAAAACTTGAGGATTGAGTAGACCCAATCCGCGTATCGAAAATGAGCAAGTCTAGACGCAACGCAAGAGTTACGTCCCGATGAGGACGATTATTCTGCGGGAATATTGACATGGTGATTCATGTTCGCCATCGATAATCAGACTTACGTGAGATCGGGGCGCGACGTATTGCAAGGCTAGACGACCTTGTGATCGACTACGTGAATTGGATAGGATGGGTAGGTGAATTGTGTCAAACATACTTGAAGAGATAGAATATGACAATTGCCAGTGTGGCATACAATATTAACATGTCAAGGATTTGGTTGAGGACAACCTATCGTAGGATGATTCCTAAACGAGCTCGGACTTGGAGCGGAGAATGTGTTGATGCAAATAGGACGAGCACTGCTTGATGTTTAGAAATTTGAGTGAGACGAACTTGGGTAGAAACTTCCGTACAAACGAACAAATGGTTTGACCATAGGATTTTGGGGCGGGCATCGTGCAACGACCTTGCACGGTGAGCCACAGACTTGACGTGTAACTATGACCTTGTGAGCTGACCTAGCGGATAGACGGACGACCCTATGCCGAGTGATTGAACTTGTGTGATTGACCTTACAGTGTCGTCTGGACGGACGATAGACTTTGGCAACAAGACTTAGAGTAGGACGGGGAACAGGGAATGTGCGTGAACGACGACGAGATTGGCCCCAAACAAAACGAATGATAGAAATGGATGATGCGCAAGTAAAGTTGGAATAACGAACTGAATCATTGGTCGGAAGACGTACTCGATGATAGTGCAATACTTAGTCTCGAATCGGACGGGAATTACTTAGACTTGGCCGACTCTGCTAAGAAGAAATCGTATTGATTTCGTTGACAAGAGTGCTTGAGAAGCGAATCGAATCGTCTCGAGGACCGAGATAAACGATATATGATACACACATGAGTTCGATTTTAAATCGAAGTTAGCAAAACGATCGGCAAATCGAAACTATCACGAGTAGCTTGTCCGACTTCGCTAGTCGCTAAGCTTGGTTGAAATGTACATATTCGGGGGACGCCTTAAATGCGTGCACGATCCAAACTTAGCGATATGATGAACTCGAATGCTGCTGCAAGTGGGTGTTGCAATGCGCATAAACGAATGAGTGAGTTTGCCTCAGCCTACGACCCTCGCATTTGACGAATTATAACATGCCTCGTGAAACCATTTTCGTCCTATGACACGGAGAAATAGCAACCAAGACGAAGAAACACTTGAATTAAATAAGTACAATCAACTCTAAAATGAATGAAAGGCTATTCAATAAAATTGACCAAACGCGTACGACACGGAACTTAGAAAGATATCAAGTATGGTTCGATGCCATCGAACGATAGAGTCGTTCGATGAAATTGTCTAAGAAACACGATGATACGAGTTAAGGAATGGTAGGATGACCTGCACTCAGGAAGTCTCGAGGACGAGACTTGTTTTGAGTGGTGTATTATGTAGTGACCCGCTCCGCCCTAGCGGAACGCCGATTCAAATAGAAAATGCAACGACTCAAACGAGCCGTCGACCCGAAGAGTTGGCATCGACCTGATGAAGAATCGATGCAAGACTTGCATTGGGCCATCAAAGATGAATCCAGACTTAGACTTTCAAAGGCGCGCTCGGAGTATCGCTCGGCCGATGCGAACATCGCTAAGGTGGGTGGCTCCGATGAACCCGTCTTTGCTTAGCCTAGACACATAACAATATGGACACTATCACGAGAATCGCTAGGTGATAACACCGCGCATGCTAATAAAGGACTCAACGCACCTAGCTAAGGGAATAATCCCATCTTGTATGCTTGTATAGAATATGGAAAGAAACATGGAAAATACGAGAACTCTCGCACCGCGCTCCACGCTCGTGCTAAGGCACAAGCTTACGTTCAAGTCCTTTATGCGTTCAACAATGAAACAATGAATGGTTTACAACAATGAAACGGGAAGACTATCAACATAGTCGCTCCGAGTAGAGTATAGCAACATTAAAAGGCCACGGGACCGATGGGTTGCCAAGGCGACTCCCGTACAGGGAGTTGCAAAATGTATAAATGAATGAATGAATGAATAAGTGAATGAATGAATTGATGAATGAATGAATGAATATGTGAATGAAATGAATCAATGAACAAACGGACAAGTGAAAGAAAGAAAAGAAAGAATAAAGAAAAGATAAGAAAGAAAGGGATGGTTAGCGACAGGTGTGACGGGCACGTGCAACGGGGCTCGCTACCCGCGCTGCACGGACGCCAACCTGGTCGATAACGCATTATGGCTAAGGGTTAGCCTACGGCTCGGAGACAGCCGTTAAGTTAAATGACAAATAATACGAAATGGTCGTAGACAATCCCCTCGTATACGGGAGGTGGGAGATATAAGGAATTTCCAGCGGCACGGTCAAAGGGAGGACGTGGCCGGTCCGGACGGAAATCAAAATGGCTTACGGGCTGCCTGGGTGTAGACTTGGCCATCCAGGGGACGTAAGTGCAGCAGTATTTTCAAGAGACCAACGGGGTGTGTGCCAGCCCGCACCCTACGTTGGTTAAGAAATACAACGGCTTGGATGTCCAAAATGGCTTGTGGTGCCAGCGACCGGTGCATATAGAGTTAAGTGGGCTTTGCTGGTGGCGATCCACGTGCAAGTCCTTGCATTGAAATCAAAGTAGTCTAAGTTAACTAAATGAAGTGCCTTATGAATATGCTTGAAATGTAACACACCAAATGATAATGAGAAATTCATACAAGTGAGTTAGATAACGTGCTTACGACGTGCTAGAACCCGAAGCAGGGGCACGCCCTTGATATTGAAAGTTTACTTGAATTACGTTAAGTTATTTCATATGAATTGTTGACTAACTTGGTTTACATTGAACAGGAAAGGTCGAACGGTAAGTATGGGTAAGTCGTGCATGTATTTTCATGTGACACTTGAATTTGGCAACACGGGATAGGTTATGACATATGCCATGAAATTGATCCTAAGGCAAGAATAGAAAGACAATGAATGATAGAGATGCACAAAAGTAAATGGAACGTATTTGGTATTGATAGCATTGTGGGCGAGCTAGCCTCCCCACCAGTGCATAACAATGTACTGATAACCCCACAGTCTACTTGCAGGATGCAGGTATCGCCGGCGGGTGCGGAGCTTCCATCGAACGTGTTAAGGCGCGGAGCCAACTCCGGGGCCTTGGGACGTTGCAAAAAGCTGAAGCACCCTATACAGGACATAATGTATCGGAACATCGCCATGAATCATTCCATGTTGTAAGCCATTTGGCACGCCTTTTACGTTTCAGAGAGAGAGAGCTTGAGCGATTTGTAATATCGGCCTAGCGCCGCTTGTAAACTTCTTGAATATCAATAAAGAGATTGAATTCGTTTCAAATTTGTGTTCAATTACTTTCCGCTGCAAATGGAGACACTCTGTGCGACTCTGTGGCTTAGCTCAAATCGGCCGTTTCTGGACATAGCCTTGCACGGGCGCAACCTAGGCCCGTGCGGCATCACGCCTTAGCGAGGACGATCGCTCCTGCGGGAGCGGATCATGACAAAAAGACTTTGAACGAATCGAGTTGCCCTATCATTATCTGATGGGGTGGCTGTTAATGCACTGCTAGTCTTTGATGAGGCATGGCCCAGAAGACGACGTAACTGCTGATGATGCTTTCATCTTCCAAAATCGTCGTATGCCTGGGAGTGTAGTACTATGCCAGTCTGCCGGATAGCGCTGGCGAAAATGGACAGATACACCTTTTTCGTATTTGTTCCTTATTTTACTGATGAAGAAGTGAGCGGCGTACATCTTGATGGTACTGGGCCACCTCACCTCTTGTCTGATAAAATGCTTCTCTGGTTGTAGAACATCCGTCCTGCACATCTAGTATATTGCAATCGTAACTCCATCTTCTTGGAGCCTTACTTACCCAGTCGGTTCTCCCGGCAGTTTGGGTACAGTCAGATGTTCCTGGACAATCCCAGCTCCTGTCTAGGTTTTGAGGGTAGTGTCCTTGACGGCATTCGGGCTTAGCACTACTATAACATGGTTCACACCCGCACCAGCTTCTCTGTGCCTGATGCTAGAGAGTCAAGGCAAATTTTGTACTTGGCGGCTCTATACCATGTTATGGTGAACAAGCCCCTCATAATTTTGACCCAAGTACCAATTTTATTTTTGGTACTGGCTTTGAGGAGAAGCTGAAAGGGTCCAAGACGAAGAAAAAGAAGGGGAACACGGTCGATGTGTCAGA
The DNA here is from genome assembly GCA_029216955.1 of Iris pallida. Taxonomy (NCBI): domain Eukaryota; kingdom Viridiplantae; phylum Streptophyta; class Magnoliopsida; order Asparagales; family Iridaceae; genus Iris; species Iris pallida. Next base: position 12,980,618 of record JANAVB010018399.1, read on the forward strand.
CTCGGAGTCCATCAACGTGGACGAGGAGGATGACCCTGATGACTTGTCTCTTCCACCTGCAGATGATGTGGTGGCAGATCAGCCCCCTGTTGCGCCTAGTCCTTCACGAAAGCGAAGCAGGCGAGGGTCCGCTGTTGGCGACATAACTTACTTTCAAAAATGTGCTACAGTCAAGCCTCGCGGGCCAATCATTAGGAAGAGAAACGAGGATGTTGATGCCGTTTCGGAGGTGAATCGAATTACAACCATCTTTTTTAGCTCTTCTTTTCTGCACTATGGTCTAATCATTCTCTTTTTCTTTGTAGGCATTAGGAGAAGTAGACTCTCGAGAGCCGGCTACTGTCTCTGAGGTCGACCCGGCTTTAGCCACTTTAATTAGTGATATGAGTGCCGAGCTTATTTCCGCCAGGGTTCTCCCGACGATGGCTGAGGTTCCTTCCGTTGCTGACATCTCAACCCAGAGCGATGTGGGCTCTACTGAGCCAATCCCCGAGGTTGCCGAATTCCAGCCGGATGATGCTGACCTAATTGTGTCTACCTCCGGGGCGGCTGGGGCAGAGGAACCAGCTGCATTCGGCTCAGATGTCGCTGGTGAGAAGGATACAATGGCTGTGAGCGAGCCTCAGCTTCAGCAACCCTCTCCTGGTAAGCTAAGTCAAGTCTTGACTAGTGAGGAGGTTCATTTGCTCTATCTTTACATCCTTCGGGTTAAGCTGATCGATGGTTGCTCCGGACGTACAGGTCCTGCTCCTTCGCTGCCAACGACGGACATCATCGAGGGAGAAGTCACCAGAGGGGATCTGGTGAAAGAAAGTATGCCTTTTCCTCCTTCAACTCATATCGAGGGGCCTCCTGCCGATTCGAGTTCAAAAGAACAGGCAGTGGAACGGCCGAAACGGGAAGAAATGGTCCCTGCGCTCTCCTTGGTTCATATGGCTCTGGAGGTTGACCTTTTCGCCCTGCCAAGTCTCCGAATTCTTCGGGCTGCGGAGGAGGAGATGGCCGCTATTCAAGCGTCCTATCATTCGAAACTTGTTTTTCTAGTGACAGGGGCATCAAGTTTCGGTGCATCTTCTTCAACTCTGCCAACTACTCTTCCTTTGACGTCGTCTTCTTCGGAAGTTCTGGATGAATCGTCGAAGGACGTGGTTAACAGTTTCTACCGCCACTTGAAGGGAGGGGTTGAAGCTGCTGTGGAGAGGGTGACATCTTTTGCATTGGCCCGTCAATGTGCCCGCGGCCAGATTGAACTCTTCAGAACTCTCTCCGGTGGGGCAGGGATAGTTGAGCTTTTGGAGCCCAAATTACTAGAAGCCGATCAGCTCGTTGCCCAATTTCAAGTACTATGGTAAGTCGATCTATCTTCAGCAATAGATCAGGAGCGTGCCTTTCTTATAACATCCAGGGAAAAGGTAAGGACGATACGGAAGATGTCCGAGCCTGTTATAGTGAAGGACCTTCGAGATTTATCTCTACAGTATGATCAATTAAGCCGCAGGGGAGAGGATTGCATTGCTTGAAAAAAGGCCGCCTCTCGTGGGATAATCGATATGAAGGAGTAGATCCTCCAGGTTCATAGGCAATTGGCTACTTTGGAATCTAAGCTCCAGGCTTCTCGCCAAGACAAGGAGCTAATTCTCCAGGACGCCGATCGGGTTACCCGGACCTCTACTACCTTGGAGCGTGCACTGAAGAAGCTTGAAGACGGCTGGCAGGCGCATGCACATCTGGAGGATGCAGAGAGGTTGACTCAGGAGGCTGAGCGTCGGGCCAAGCGGAGGATTGAGCGGTCGACGGCCCAGTCGAAGGACCGTCTCAGAGAGTTGTGCGTTGTCGAACCATAATCGGCCTTTTCTTTTTTTTTTATTATTTATGTTCATTCATTTTAACAGGGACATAGTCCCAAAAAATGTAGTACTTTTGATTTTCAATGAATGACTATGTTTTACATCATTCTTTATTTGTTGTGCTTGTACTATATTTATGGTTTTATGGTATTTTGCCCCACTGGAGGACTTTCTGTGGACCTATTACCCTTGGCATACCTTGGTTTTAGGTATGGATAATAAGTTTGATAGGGATACATAGAACAACTCTGCGGTAAGGTGGATATGGAAGTTCTTGGTATCGGGCGAAAGAATGCCATGGAACAGCTGGGTTCCAGAGACATGAGATTGTGAAAAAAGAGGCACGTGTATTAGAGAATCTAGTACAACATTTGTGGTCAACTACGGACATTTATGGTCAGCTGTGGACATTTATGGGCCTATTATCCTTGGCGTACCCTGGTTTTGGGTACGGATAATAAGTCGAGAGAAAACCAACATACTTACTCAGAGGTAATGAGGACGTAGTAAACATAAGGTTTTACAACGGAGTCTTCATACTCAGAGGTAATGAGGACGTGGCAGGAGTGGACTCCACGAAGGGTACATAGAACAATTCAGATGTAATATGGACGTGGAAGTTCTACGTAAGGGGTGGTTTGTTTTTGATGGAAGTAAAACAACTCAGAGGCGACATCGACGTGGCTGTTTTGGGAATTTTATGGATCTGTTACCCTTTTTTATGTACTGAAAGCGCGGGTAATAGATTATGAAAAAAATGCTCTTTCATGAAGAAAGTTCAGAGGTATGATCATACATGACTTACTACCCAGAAGATGTGATATAGATTCATTTAGAGTGACCAGAGTGTAAGTTCAGCGGTACCTAAGGGTACATAACTCAACAATTCGGTTGGTTCAGCGGGCGTCATTTAGATATAATACTTCTTCAGGAAATTACCGTTGATGGACATCATGAGCAAGTCTCCATTTTGCTTTGCGAGACGGTATGCACCATTGGAGAATACGGCCTCGATGATGAATGGGCCTTCCTACTTTGGCTGGAACTTGCCGGCGGTTTTGTGAGTCATAACCATCGACCTCCGGACTGCCAAAACGAGATCGCCCACTTGGAATGTTCTGAGTTTAACCTTCTTGTTGAAGGCTCCAGAGATGCGTGCTTGATAAAGTTCGATTCGTTGTTGAGCTAACAGGAGCCTCTCATCTAAGACCTCCAACTCTTTTAGCCGGCGACGATAATTATCGTCCGCCATCAATCGGTAAGTGAGGGCGACGCGAAGCGAGGGAATTTGAGTCTCCAATGGGAGAACTGCCTCACTTTCGTACACCAAAGAGAATGGTGTGTTCCCAGTGGCAGTCCGGATAGTAGTACGGTACGCCCATAGGCATTCGCCAAGCTTTTTATTCCAGTCCCGTTTGTTTGAGGATACGAACTTTTTGAGAAGCTTGATTATAGTTTTGTTGAACGCTTCAGCCAATCCATTAGCCACCGGGTTGTATGGTGTTGAAGCGACATTATGGATTTGGTGTTTGTCGCAAAACCGATAGAAGGCGTGGCTTGCGAACTGCGGACCATTATCGTGGATGATCCTTCGAGACAGTCCAAAGCAATAGATGACGTGATGTTTGAGGAAGCTGATCACGTTTGACGTTTTCACTTCTGCAAGTGGAACAGCTTCCGCCCATTTGGAGAAGTAATCCGTAATTTCCAGTGTAAAATGGTGTCCTCTGGATGAAGGTGGGGTGATTGGACCAATGATATCCATTTCCTATGACTCAAATGGCCAGGATGCCACCGTCGGATGTAGGAACTCGGATGGTTGGTGTATAAAATCTTTATGGATCTGACAAGCATTGCACTTTCTTGCATAGTCTATCGCATCTGCCACCATCGTAGGCCAGTAATAGCCCATCCGGCGAAGGCGATCTTGTAATTTTGGGCCGGATTGATGGGCCCCACAAACGCCGTCATGAGCTTCACGTACAGCTTCTTTGGCTTCTGTATCTGACAAATACCGGAGCAGTAATCCATCATATGATCGTCGATACAGCATTTTTGTCTCTATATCATAGAAGAATCTGAGAGAACGTATTCCAATAGAGGTAGCCTCTTTCAGGTTTTCCGGCAAGATTCCATAGACTGCAAAGTCAATAAATGGGAGCCTCCAGTCCTGTGTCTCGTCGACCGTCAGGGTAGAATAACTCTCAGCAAATTGGACGTTATTCTTATGACAGACCAATTCATGGCCTATTACGTCAACCAAATGATGAGTATAATTTGGGACCGCCAGAGAAGCAGCCAGTCCTGCTAAGGTGTTGGATTCAATATTCCGGAGTCTGGAAACTTGTTCTATGAAGAATCCTTTCAGGGACGTAATGATAGCGATTGCTGTTTGATGATAGGGGATCATGTCTTCATTGTTAGGGTTATATACTAAAAGCATCACTTTTTTAGTAACCTTATTTCCTTAAATTTTGAATGAGAATCATATGGGCAAATGTTTGCATATTGTATTTGTTGCAAGTGTTAATACAAATGTCTGATATTCTATATTGTAGATAATATAGTGTGTGGTGTCACACAGAAGATCATATTATCAGTTTCCTATGGAGTATATAAATAGTTCACAACCTAGATGGACTTGGATAATCTATTGGAAAGGTTGTAGTGTAATCTGGTATTAGTCTATCTTGACTATAGGTTTAGACTAGTACACTTTGTGTATATTGAACAGGGCCACTTGAGGTTGTTCTCTTTGTACTGGCTACATAAGAGAACAAATACCTCTGTTATTATGGATGCTTGTGCTCTTAACCCGGATATAATAACGGACATGTATATGCAGTGTGCATTATTTTGACTCATAAAAGAGTGAGATTCATTATGGATCAACAACCTCTATGAATTGGGTAATAACATTGTATGTATGATGGACTGTTGATTATAAATGGAATCCATGTCCCGATACATCGGGTTGATGATGTCCCCTTAAGGAGCTCATAAGGATTGTCATATAAACCCTGCAGGTGGATTATATCCGACATGACAAATAAAGTTGAGCGGTACTACTTAAGGATAAAAGATGTCGAATCAATATAGTTATCAGTAACTTAATTTGATCGACGGACATACGATATCTTAACATGGGGAGCCAAACGAGCATATAATAAAAGGAGTCCACAAATATAATTTGGGATTAGGGAGGTAGTGCAACAATAGCTCATTAGTGGACCGAGCTATTGTTAATGGGCCTGGATTGTGTGTTCGTGCTGAACACGGGATATCCAGATCCGTTAGGAGGCCTAACCCTAATTTCTTCTCATGGTCCCTGCCATAGCCTATATATATCCTCTATTCTCTGGCCGCCATATTACCGATCAGAAATCTGAAACTTTCTCTAAATTCGTGATTCACGTAAGGAGAGAAAGAGAGGGCTGCCAAGGAGAAGAAAAGGTTGGGAGATCATCGCCCACACGACGTCCAACTCAAGGAAGGAATACGTACAGAAGATCTTGGGGTCGTCCGCTCGAGATTGCTAGGAATTACTTGTCTTCTTTCTGCCGCAGATATAATTCGTGAACCCTAGTTTCCGCCTTTGAAGGGTTAGAACACGTATTAGATCTGTTTAACTTTCTATCGATCAATACGCACACCAAAGGAAGGGTCCTGGGGATCTCCAGTACCATCAATTGGTATCAAAGCTAGGTTGGATCTACATATTGATTGATACGTCCATGTTGTCCAATAAAACCTGCGCTGTGTAATAGTCGGTAGATGTAGATCTTTTCTAACTCGGTTTTGCAGGCATCTTAGATCCAACTATTATGGTCCAATACATGTTTTTAATTGTGTTGTTTAAACCACGGACATGTCGTGGATGTTGTTGTTGCTGTGGATGTAATTAAAATCATGAGGGTTGATCGTGCTTATTATTTTAATTTTGCAATCTAGATTATGTGTGAACTCCTTCGGGAGGTATAGGATTAATGTAATTTTAATTATTTTTGATCAATCGTGATGGCGGTGGTGGCTGTTTCTGACGTCGGACGAGATGCTGGTTTTAAGCAGTCCAGAGGCTGACATATGATTTAAGCAGTCCAGATGCTGGTTTTGATCAATCGTGATTGCGCAGCGCCAGATTTTGGATTCGGATAGTTGAAGACGGAGTAGCAAAGATGACCATAATAGTTGGATATTTTCTCTTATTTTTGTCATTTTGCTTTTTTGATTATGCATGTTTATTATTGTGTGGTTGTTTTTTTGAAAAACCAAGCCTTCATTAATAATGGACAACATGGACATAATATCAACTAGTAGAAAAACCCTCCTTGTTAAATAACTAAGTGGGAGAGGATATTTATTTAGTTTAAATCCTATGGTCTCCATTACTAGTTTGTAGGTGATGTAATTATACTTGCGTGTTGGCTATAATGCTTTCCTCCATATCGGATGAGTATAATTATGGATCACAAGTACAAACTTTCTTAGGGATAATTGTAGAAAGTTACCTAATATGTGTTCGCTTCTCCATCTGAAGGAACTCATTACAAGGTAATGGACTTAGTATTAAGTAATGGTATACACTTAGATACAAATAATGGTATCCTTGCCATCGGAGTCACTGCTATTATTTGTATGACAGAGCAAGACCAGCATATTAATTTTATTTGTCATAAAGTTATGTTGACATGATAGTAAAATTAATAAGAAAAACCTACTTGAACAAATTTGAATTTGTATACGTCCACACTATCGTGGCATGCTAAATTCATGGTGTTCAAGTTTTGGTAAATTTCTTTTTATTGTTTTGAGGGAATCAATATTTAGTTAATTCAAAAAGTTTTTTTTTGCCCTACATAATTTTATTTCTGTGATTCTCAGGATTTCAAAAATGGGTTCTTTCAGGCCACTTATGGTGATTCTTAAAGAAAACAAACTTACTGGACCTAATTATATTGACTGGAAACGTAATTTAGATATTGTTCTGACTGCTAAGGAGTACAAATATGTACTTGTTAAGGAATGCCCACCTAAGCCTGATGCTAACTATGATGAAGAGGTCAAAGAGGCTTATAAGAAGTAGAAAAAGGCAGATGAGATGGCGCGGTGTTACATTCTGACATCTATGTCAAATGTACTACAATATCAGCATCAAGCCATGGCCACTGCTTATGACATGATGTATAACCTCAAGGAACTCTTCGGACATCAGAGTAGAGCAGCTAGGCAGTTTGCTATGAAATGTTTGATGAATATAAAAATGGCTGAGGGTACACCAGTAAGGGATCATATTCTCAAGATGATGGATCATCTGAATGAGATGGAGATCCTTGGAGCTAAAATCGATAGGGAATCCTAGGTCAATATCATTCTCGGGACTCTGCCTAAAAGTTTTGACAATTTCTGCCTTAATTACAACATGAACAAAAGGTTGTATAGTTTGGCAGAACTTGCAAAAAAGCTACAGGATGCTGAATCTCTCTTTAGGCAGAGTGGTCATGTTTTTATTTCTGAAAAGGCTTCTACTTCTAAGCCAAAAGGCGGTAAGAAGAAGAATAACATTCAGAAACAGGCAAACTCAGCAAAAAAGGGCATGGGACCTCAAGGCGTGGTGAAAAAGCCGAAAGGCAAATGTTTCAAGTGCAAAGGGTCGGGACATTGGAAGACTGATTGTCCACTTCTCAAATAAGGGAACAAAGAAGGTATATCTCATTTACTAGTAGTTGAAACATGTTTAGCGGTGTTATCTACCGGCACCTGGTGTGTAGATACCAGAGCCACTAATCATGTCTGCAATACATTGCAGGGGTTCCAGGAGATGAGACGGCTCAGTGATGGAGAGATATGCTTGTTCATGGGTGATGCTACAAAAGTATCGATCGTTGCATTAGGAGATGTTACTTTATCTTTTGGTAGAAATAAGTCTTTGACATTGAGAGATTGTCTTTATGCACCTTCACTTAGAAGGAATTTAGTTTCTGTTTCTATGTTAGTTAAGGATGGATATTCAGTTTATTTTAATGACAATATTGTTATTAGAAAGAATAAAGATTTTATCTGTTCTGGTGCATTGGCTGATAATTTGTATGACATTAATTCTATTTCGCCCATAATAAAACTTATGGAAATGAATAATATGTCATCTAACTTAAATAAGAGAAAAGAACCTTCTATTATGAACCAAACATATCTTTGGCACTTGCGATTGGGGCATATTAACCTAAGAAGGATTAGAAGACTGGTTAAAGATGGACCTCTGAGTTTATTGGAAGTGGATGTGCTACCAGTCTGTAAATCCTGCTTGGAAGGTAAAATGACCAAAAGGCCTTTTACGACAAAGGGGTATAGGACCAAAGATGTGTTGGAATTTATTCATTCTGATTTGTGTGGACCCATGATTATCCAAGCTAGAGGTGGCTTTGAATATTTTATCACATTTATTGAATGCGCTGTAAGTCTGAGTGCTTTGAGAAATTCAAAGAGTACAAGGCTGAAACGGAGAAACGTCATGGAAAATGTATCAAGTCATTACGATCAGATCGTAGTAGCGAGTACCTCTTTGGAGAGTTTAGGGATTATTTATTAGAGGCTGGGATTGCATCCCAATTGACTGCACCTGGAACGCCCCAACAGAATGGTATAGCCGAAAGAAGGAATAGAACTCTTATGGAGATGGTTAGATCAATGATGAGTTATTCAGATTTGCTAAATTCATTTTAGGGATATGCCTTAGAGACTACAGCTTATATTTTGAACTTGGTTCCTTCTAAGTCAGTACCTCTTACTCCCACAGAGCTATAGATTGGGCGTAAGCCTAGTCTGAAACATGTTCGCATTTGGGGTAGTCCAGCACATGTGCTGAATGGAAAAGCAGATAAGCTGGAATCTCGTACAGAAGTACGCTTGTTTGTAGGCTATCCAAGAGGAACGAAATGAGGTTTATTTTATAGTCCTAAGGATCAGAAGGTCATTGTTAGCACCAATGCCCGATTCTTAGAGGAAGACTATGTGATGAACCATAAACCCACAAGTAGAGTTGTTCTAGAAGAACTGAGATGTGAGACATCAAGTACTTTAGTACCAATAGTACAAGAGGATGAACCACAAATAACTGCACAACGTATCACAAATGTTACACCACAACCGATAGTGCCTCGTCGTAGTGGGAGGGTTGTGATACAACCTGATAGATATATGTTCTTGGGAGAGTCGTCAGACTTCATCCGTGAGGAACAAGATTATGATCCCTGTACCTACAATGAAGCACTCCAAGATAAAGATGCAGAGTCTTGGCAAAAAGCAATGATATCTGAAATAGAATCTATGGATTCTAATCAGGTCTGGGAGCTTGTAGAACCACCCGTTGGTGTAAAAGCTATTAGATACAAGTGGGTCTATAAGAGAAAAAGAGGATCAGACGGTAAGGTTGAAACCTTTAAAGCTTGGCTTGTAGCAAAAGGTTTTTCTCAAAGAGAGGGTATCGATTATGAGGAAACCTTTTCTCCTGTAGCCATGCTTAAGTCTATCCGGATTCTTTTATCTATTGCAGCTCATCTCGATTATGAGATTTGGCAAATGGATGTCAAGACAGCTTTCCTTAATGGAAGTCTTGAGGAAGACATCTATATGAAGCAACCAGACGGGTTCATTGAAAAGGGCCAGGAGCATCTTGTTTGTAAGCTCAAGAAGTCCATTTTTGGACTTAAGCAAGCTTCCAGATCTTGGAACATATGTTTTGATCAGGTGATAAAATCTTATGGATTTGATCAATGTCAGGGTGAATCATGTGTATACATAAAGTGTGACGAAAACGTGGTGGTATTCCTAGTACTTTATGTGGATGACATCTTGCTCATTGGAAACAATGTGAAGGTGTTATCTGATGTAAGAGTATGGTTATCCAAACAGTTTGATATGAAGGACTTGGAAGAAGTAGGTCACATCCTTGGGATCAAAGTTCTACGAGATCGCAAGAAAAGGATGTTAGGCTTATCCCAAGGTTCCTATATCGATACTGTACTAACTCATTTTAGTATGCAAAATTCTAAGAAAGGTTTCTTCCCTTTTAGACATAGAATTGCTCTATCAAAGGAGCAGTGTCCGAGGACACCTAAAGAGATAGAGAGCATGAAGACAGTTCCTTATGCTTCAGCAGTAGGAAGCTTAATGTATGCAATGCTATGTACGAGATCAGACATCTGCTTTGCCGTAGGCATGGTCAGCAGATATCAGTCTAACCCAGGACAAGAGCACTGGACTGCCGTAAAGCATATTTTAAAGTATCTGAAAAGGACTAAAGAGTATATGCTAGTTCACCAGGCAGATAGTTTAGTTCCCTTGGGGTATACAGACTCAGATTTTCAGTCAGATAGGGATTCCAGGAAATCTACCTCAGGTTATGTGTTTACTTTGGAAGGTGGAGCCATTGTGTGGAGGAGTATCAAGCAAAAATATATTGCTGATTCTACCATGGAAGCCGAGTATGTGGCAGCCTCTAAGGCAGCCAAAGAAGCGGTTTTGCTCAGAAACTTTCTATTGGACTTGGATGTGGTACCTAGTTTGCCTAAGTCTATTACACTTTATTATGATAATAGTGGTGCTGTTGCAAACTCGAAGGAACCACGAGCCCATAAGACTGGCAAACATATTGAGCGCAAGTACCACCTGATACGAGATTTCGTAAAGAAAGAAAAAGTTGCTGCGATCAAGATAGCATCAGCCGACAACCTAGCTGATCCCTTTACAAAGAGCTTACCAGCTAAGGCTTTTGATAGGGAATGGAAGTCAGATGTGTAGCAGCATGGCTTTAAGTATAAGTGGAAGATTTGTAACAGTATACTGAAAAAGCAATGCTTTGAGTATAAGTGGAAGATTGTTAGGGTTATATACTAAAAGCATTACAATTTTAGTAACCTTATTTCCTTAAATTTTGAATGAGAATCAAATGGGCAAATATTTGTATATTGTATTTGTTGCAAGTGTTAATGCAAATGTCTGATATTCTATATTGTAGATAATATGGTGTGTGGTGTCACACAGAAGATCATATTATCAGTTCCCTATGGAGTATATAAATAGTTCACAACCTAGATGGACTGGGATAATCTATTGGAAAGGTTGTAGTGTAATCTGGTATTAGTCTATCTTGACTATAGGTTTACACTAGTACACTTTGTGTGTATTGAACAGGACCACTTGAGGTTGTTCTCTTTGTACTGACTTCATAAGAGAACAAACACCTCTGTTATTATGGATGCTTGTTCTCTTAACCCGGATATAATAACGGACATGTATATGCAGTGTGAATTATTTTGACTCATAAAAGAGTGAGATTCATTATGGATCAACAACCTCTATGAATTGGGTAATAACATTGTATGTATGATGGACTGTTGATTATAAATGGAATCCATGTCCCGATACATCGGGTTGATGATGTCCCCTTAAGGAGCTCATAAGGATTGTCATGTAAATCCTGCAGGTGGATTATATCTGACATGACAAATAAAATTGAGCGGTACTACTTAAGGATAAAAGATGTCGAATCAATATAGTTGTCAGTAACTTAATTTGATCGACGGACATACGATATATTAACATGGGGAGCCAAACGAGCATATAATAAAAGGAGCCCACAAATATAATTTGGGATTAGGGAGGTAGTGCAACAATAGCTCATTAGTGGACCGAGCTATTGTTAATGGGCCTGGATTGTGTGTTCGGGCTGAACACAGGATATCCAGATCCGTTAGGAGGCCTAACTCTAATTTCTCCTGATGGTCCCTGCCGTAGCCTATATATATCCTCTATTCTCTGGCCGCCATATTACCGATCAGAAATCTGAAACTTTCTCTAAATTCGTGATTCACGTAAGGAAAGAAAGAGAGGGCGGCCAAGGAGAAGAAAAGGTTGGTAGATCGTCGCCTACACGACGTCCAACTCGAGGAAGGAATACGTGCAGAAGATCTTGGGGTCGTCCGCTCGAGATTGCCAGGAATTACTTGCCTCCTTTCCGCCGCAGGTATAATTCATGAACCCTAGTTTTCGCCTATGAAGGGTTAGAACACGTATTAGATCTATTTAACTTTCTTTCGATCAATACGCATACCAAAGGAAGGGTCCTGGGGATCCCCAGTTCCATCATTCATGACGAACTTCGTAAGAACCCCGAATCTGATTATCGATTAACTGTGAATCGCCATATGCTTCCAGGTACTCTACCCCAGTTCTTTTACAAGTCGGAGGCCGAAAACTAAGGCATTATTCTCGACCACGTTGTTTGAACAAGGTTCCGTGAGTAAGTATACCCGGTTGATCACCAATCTAGCAGGAGAAATCAGTACCACTCCGACCCCAACGACGATACAGCCCTTGGGCCCGGTTCTTGAAGCACCATCGAAGAATATTCGCTAGACAGTATCATGGAAAGCCATGTTTGAATTGGCGACCTCGTCTGGGATCTCTTCATATATTCTGGTTGGCTTTGAACCTGGATGGGCTGCTAAAAAGTCTGTCAGAGCTTGACCTTTAACAACCTTCTGTGGGATGAAGATCATATGGTAAAGGGACAACAGTATCGCCCAGGTAGCAAGACGAGAGCTGAGTGCACCTGGTTTGGTCATGAGGACCCTAAGAGGGTTACCTCGTGATATGACATGGATGGTCTGTCCTGTAACATAGTATCGCGTCTTCTGAATAGCGAACACCAAAGCGAGACATTCCTTTTCCACGGCGGTGTATCTATGCTCAGGCCCTATCATCATTCGGCTGAGATAATAGATAGCTTGTGCATGCCCTATATCATTGTTCTGTGCTAGTAGAGCACCGAAGGAATGCTCCATCGCTCGCACATAGAGCAGAAATGGTTTTTTGGCAACCGAGGCTACCAGGACTGGAGGGTTTGACAGATATTCTTTAATGTTGTCGAAGGCGCATTGGCACTCTTCATCCCATACGAATGAGACGCGCTTCTTCATGAAGTGGGTGAGTGGTTGACACCGCCCAGAGAGGTTAGAGATCTCCCTTGAAGGCCTTTGAGTTCTCGGAGATTTCTTGGGGGGCCCATCTCCATGATTGCCTTCGTCTTTTCAGGGTCTATATGGATTCCTTGGGCAATAATGATAAATCCCAAGAATTTCTCGTTGGATACGCCCAAGAAGGATTTGGTGGGGTTCATCTTCAATTTGTGCGCTCGCATCAGGTCGAATTATGTCCTCAGGTCGTGCAGATGATCTTTCTTAAAGCGACTTTTGACAGCGATGTCATCGACATAATATTTTACTGTCTTACGCAGGTGATCTCTGAAGATGACGCTCATAGCTCGTTGGTATGTGGCACCGGCATTCTTTAAACCAAAGGGCATGACTGTGTAGCAGTACACACCAATTGGCGTTCGGAATGATGTATGCTTTTCGTCGTTAGGAAATATTTTGATTTGGTTGTATCTTGAGAAGCCATCCATGAATGACATGCATTCAAAGCTACATGTGTTGTCGATCATTATGTCCGTGATAGGAAGAGGGAATTCATCCTTAGGACATGCTTCGTTCAGATTTCGGAAGTCGATACGAATTCGGATCTTCCCATTCTTCTTGAGAATCGGTACTATATTGGCCACCCAGTCTGGATGTTGTTCCTCACGGATGAAGCTGCTAGCAATTAGTTTATTGACCTCAGCTTCAATAGAGTTCATGATGTCTAGACGGAATCGTCGTTGCTGTTGCTTGACCGGCTTTGCGTCCGGATGAATGTTGACCTTATGGAGTGCAATCTTGGGGTTTAGTCCTGGCATGTCCTCATAGCTCCAGGCGAACACGTCAATGTACTCTCTGACGAGTTACAAAAGCGACTCCCGCTCTCCATCTGTCAGGCTTTTACTGACAAAGATTGGCTTTGGAGAGGATTCATCGCCGAGGTTAACTTACATGACCTCATCTTCGGTAGGAGGATCTCTCTGTTTGAAACGTATCTCTCACTGTGCATCTAGCTGCTGAACCCAAGGCTCTAACTCGAGGAGCTCGGGTACATCTTCGTCTTCTTCATAGGCGTCAGCAAATGCCATATTAACAGACCAAACTTGCCTGAATATATCCCCGATGCTGACATCTGAATCGGAAGCGGGTGATCCGGTTGAATATGAATGCCAGTCACATTCCTCATCTGAGCTTTCATAAGTTGTTGCGGGTGTAACATAGCCTAGACCACGTCTGGTCTTGTTGTAATAATCTTGTGGTTTTTCAGCCGGGACCAACAATTACAAAGGTAATCGTCGGCCGGTGCCGTAATTCAAGCCTGGCGTAGTCTCCATATCATACCCCTATTTTTGCATGATGTACTTGGATCGAGAGCTATACAGATAAAGGGGCAGTCTTCCGGTGTCGGGTTCGAAATCAACTTCTTCTATCCTGAATGGCTGTGGATCATTCTTTCGGCCGAAGATGATTGGATTATCCTCTCCCTCGACTATGAAGCAAGCACCTTCCACGGGAGTGAGTTGGTTCGCGGTATAGACATTTGTCACTTGGGTGTGTAGGTTGGTGCCTATACCGTGTTCCATAGCATACATTACACAAAGCTTATTAAGCTCGAAGTAGTTCAAAGATAGCCCTTTATTGATAAAGTACGGTATCTTTTCAGGTGGGATTACATCGCCAGCAGAAGGAATATCAGTGTGGGCAGCCTCATACTTGGCTAGCTCTAATTCCTCTTCAGCCACGCCCTGTATCAATAAAGACTGGGAGGATGACCTGGGAAGCTTGATCATCAGAGGCTCTACTGGTGGTGCTGAACGTGGGGTAGTAGGCGCACTAGCAATCCCTGGCTTAGTACTTGGTGCTGGATGTGGAGTTGTTGGCTCACTAGCAGTCCCTGGCTTTGCGCTTGGCTGTCGACTTGCCCTGGGAAGATGAATCGTCATTAGCTGAATAGAAGGATTGATCTCTTCTGTTTGTCGTTGTCGGCTCATGGCAGCCTGATTGTCAATGGCTCCGTAGTGGGTCTTGGCCCTTGGCCAGACCTTGGCAGTCGGATTGTCATCTGCTCCTTTTGTGTAGTGAGCACCGGGAGACTAGTTGCTTCTCTATGCATAGTGGCTGTAAGAGGTGTAGTCCTGCACAATTTACGGGGTTGGAGAAAGATTTTCAAAGGTTCCTCAGGCCCTGCAATGGCCTCCGTCTGCTCTTGAACATCCTCCTTGACCAGGTACCTCTTTGATTTCTCATACAAGCAGGAATCTGAATAGTAGGATTCGACCCCTTTAAAAGGATCAATGTCGACAAATTCCGTCTTTACGAAGCTGTGCTTGTCAACGTATTTGAAGCACTGGTGCAATATAGAGAGCACGATCATATAGTTATGTATCTATGGACGCCCCAGGAGAATATTGTAGGAGGTATCTGCGTCTATGACATAGCAGGTCACTTTCGACTGAAGGTCGCCAATTTGGCACTTCAGGCGAATCTTTCCAATGGAAAAACTTATCCCTGAATTGAAACCGCTGATGGCGGTGCTGGTAGGAGTCAACCGATGCATAGGGATACGCAGGAGGTGAAGAAAGCTCTTCGGAATAATGCTTATCGAAGAATCGGGATCAATGTGCATCCGATCCACCTTGATGTCGCCGACGTATCCTGTATAATACAGAGGGCGATCGTGCAGGTTGGTCTTGATAAGCATATCCTGCGGAGTGAACACAATATTGGGTATTGTACCTGTACAAGCGCTGCCCTGGAGATCTGCCGGCGAGTTCTTTCCTGTAAGCTTGACCTTAGCCAGATATGCATCGACATTCTGGAGTGCTTCGTTCAGTGCGGCGTGAACATCTTTGGAGAGTCTCAGGAGCTCATATAATAATAATTTGGCTGGTGTGTTGGCCAATTGTGCCAAAATGTCAAAATTGTAGGGCTTCTCCAGCCCCTCAGGCGTGTCTTTCCGGAGCGGCTTGTCAAAGCGGGTCTCCTTTGGCTTAGGATTATCGGTCGGCGGAGGCTGAGAAGGTCCTAGGGTATCAACAGTGGCCGGCTGACGTTCTTCAGCCGAGTTACCCGGCATGGGTTGAGTTTGTGCACCAGACCGGGTAATGACAGCTGTCATTTCTTCGACGTCAGCTAAGATTGTGGGGCAGGACTTGACTTTCTCACCCTTCTCCTTGCTAGTAGAAGGTGATGCTGGCTGGGTTACTTCAGATACTATGTTGGGGTGGGCCCATATGACCTCCCCTCGTGATGTGGTGAGGGGTACCAGCCCAGCAGCCTGGTCTCGAAGAGATAGAAGATTAGCGACCTCTATTTTTGCCCGGGGGACGGGTACTACGCCGTCTTGGGTCCTCGTCGGCAGGAAGCTGCCGAATTGGACTGACACCATGTTGGCATCGACCGTCACCTTCTCGAAATTAAAGGCCAGGGCCTTGGAGTCGATGAGGTTCTAGATATACCGTTTTAATTGGAAGCAGCCTTGTGTAGCATGGTAGACGTAGCGATGGTAGTGACAGTACTTAGGGCTCTCCATCTCTGCAGGTCGAGGTTCATGCCTTGGCGGAGGGAGCTGAATTCTGTCTTCTTGTAAAAGCATGTCAAAGATGGGCTTGACATGACTATCCTCGAAGGAGTAAGTCATCTGCGGCCATTGTTTTTCTGCCTATTTCGGTTCAGGCTACTAGGCTGTGTCAGCCACCATAGCCTGTTTGCCCTTGTTGTCTCGATTGTTGAAGGAATTACCGTCGTTGTTGTCATTGGCATTAGGGCGTTTGCCTTTGTCCTCTCCATCCGAGATGTACAATCCCAGTTGGCGAGCTTTCTTCAACTCGGCTTCTGCTCTAGTGGTGCTGATGATGAAAGTCTTCCAGTCCTTGAATTAACTTTCCCCCATCCAGAGGCTGATTGTGGGGAGCAGCCTCTTTTGGCAAATTTTAATTAAGGAAGAGTCCGGGTTACCAGAGGGCAACTTCATCGCAGTTTGGCAAAATTGCTCAATGTAGTTCCTTGTCAGCTCCTTCTCGCCTTGAACAACGTCCATGAGGGTTGACATGGTCACATCTTGTCCCACCTCATAGAACCTCTCCAAGAACATATATTTGAAGCCGACGAAAGAATGGAAGCAGTTGTCCAGCAAGTTGCGATACCAGTCGAATGCGACTCCCTCCAATGCCCCAACGAACAATCGTATAAGGATGGCGTCATCATGCGGCAGATGATCTGTTGTGACCTCAAAGTAGGTCACATACCGGCTTGCATATGTCTTTCCATCGTAAGGGTTGATGTTGAATGGTTTGTATCGAGGAGGATAGGGGACATCTCTCCATGCAGCGGGATAAGATTGTTGTATCCTGAGGTCCTGAGAGTTTTCTCGGGCGTAAAACATTGCCTGGAGCTTCTGGACTTCACTTCTCGCCTTTATAGCCTCTTCTGTAGCAGTGGGAGCTGACATTCCGGGTGGATTGTCGGCCGGGGTTGGTGCGGTTGTGTTTAAGTCCGCATTGACGGCGGGGCCCAAGCTTGTTTGGCCAGGCGTCCTTCCTTGGATTGCCGGTAGAGCCACCTTGTTCTCGTCTACTGACTTAACCAAGGTATGAAGTATGGCCTTAAGAGTGTCGAGGCGCTGTCGATCACTAGGAACCGTCTTGATCATTTTCAGACATGAATATTGTTCTCACATGGAGAGCAATGGAAGGGACTGTAGAAGACGTTATCTCCAAATCATACCCCCGAATAGAGAAGTCGTCGGGGTACGTGGGAATGTTCGCCTCTGGTTCAGACTCAGAGGAAGTGGCATCCCCTACGTAGGAGGTTGCCTCATCTTGGCACTTGAGGACGTCTTCAGGGACGTCAGAGTCTGCTACATCTGTTGGGGGGAATGCCTCCCCAGGTTGATCTTCTTGGAACACCGGATTGTCATGGATGTTCCGGGGAGTGCTACCCCCAGCTTCGGCTACCCCCAGGGATGTAGATGACGAATCTCCAAGTTTTGAAGATTTCGCCTTCGAGCGGGTGCCTTGATAAACTCCTCATGTGGTGGTTGTGGTCAACCGCTTAGATGAGAGTTTCCTGGCTGTGCTAGTTGTGATCATCGGGCTGGAGACATTTATTTTCTTCCCTTCCTTGTCGGTAGGGACCTTCCGGGCAGAATTGCAGGAGGCAAAAGGAAGCGCCTCGTCTCTCGAGCTTTGTTCTAGGATCGGTCATGGCTGCTGCAGTCGTTGGAAGACGGACTGCCGGTCCTCTTGTACTGCTGTCTTATTGCAGCAGCAGTTGACAATGACTTGAGTGCAGTGATGTCCATGGAAGGACTCTCTCCACACCAAGGTTTTTTCTCTTTTTTTGCGCTTGTGAAAGATCACATCACACAATTCATGTACATCTCGAGCAACCTTTACACTCGTTTTATAGGCCTGGGAGTCCTGAGCATACGAGTGTGTTGGTATCATGTTTGCTCCCTGACGTGGGGCTAGTAAAAGTACTTGCCCCTGATCATTGTTGGAAGACTCTTGAGAACCACCCTGTTCGTTGGCCCCTGGAGGCTGGACACGGGCAGTTTTGTACAACTTTCCATCAGAGGCCCGCGTAACAGTTAGCGGGACACCTGATGGTCAGAAGTTGGGACAGCTGACTGAGCTCGACGAGCCAGTGCTGTCCTAGACTTCTTCGCTCTAGCACCTAAGGGCACGTAGTAGGAAGAGTCCAAGCTGTACCGTATAGAGTCTGGCACATCTTCCTAGGAGCATCTGAGGTCAGGACCGCATGAGAGGCGGTCGAAGACTGAACCAGAGCCGCATAGGGCGGATGATCTGCGACTGGGTTTGGATACCGCATGAGCTATCTCCCTGCGGTTGGGCTTGGCGGCCGTATAAGCATGCTGCATGTGGCTGGGATAGGTGGCCGCATGAGCGGTCTGCATACGGCTGAGATTAGCGGCCGCATGAGCTTTTTGTATGCGGCTGGGATTGGTAGCCGCATGAGTCTTCTCCATGCGGCTGAGATTGGTGGCCGTATGAGCCTTCATGCGGATGGCGCCCTTATACGACTTCTTCTTGGACCGCACAGAGTTCTCATTTGCTCCCGCAAGTACAGCATCGTAGTGCTTTCCCTTGCCAGACTTGGGGATAGCAGGGCCCTCTGCGGCCTGATGTGGGGTCGCATGTGAGTCTTCTCCGCCGTCTTGGGCAGCAGAGAACACTCCTTCCAGAGCTTGGGGAGGAGCAGCAGTTTTGGGCCTCCACTCCCTGCGGGCCTTCTTCGTGCTGGCTCGCTTCTGGACTGGGCTAGCGCTCCCGTCAGAGAGCATCTCTTCAAATGCTTGCTGGTCGAAGCGAATAACCAGCATCTGTTGCGTGGAGCCGAGCTTGGCTGCGTCTTTTTGCGTCACCAACTTCTCAGCAGTGGAGAAATTAGTCCCCAGTAGAGTCGCCATCGTATTTGTCATTGATTATCAAATAACAGAACAGTTTTATGGGAGGACTGGACTTTAATTCACAATTACAAACTCGCTTGTACAAAAAAAAGACTAGAAACAAAACCTAGGAAAAGCAATCTAAGCACAATTGTTTAATTTGGATTCTGGGGGGTGACGGTGGAGGCTCGTGAAAGTACTATCAACTCTGCCTTACTCCTTGGACGATCAAACGCAACCTCGGCTCCGGCGAAGAAATGCCCCCTCTGTGTGTGCTTTTTTGCTCTATGTGTCTCTGTGTGTGTGCAAAGGAATGATCCCATACTATTTATAGGAGTTTGTGATGAGTGGGGTGTACAGCAACGTGGCCACATCCTTGTAACTATATCTTGAGAAGTTGGCAGTTGGAGATTGGTTAAGATTATTCTTAATCTATTTGTTGCAATAAATCTGGACTGTTATGTTGGTTGCAATAAATTCGAGTTGTTTAAGACTTACTCAACTTCTGCTACGTGTCCTAACTGCCGCTATGTTGCAAGCCACATGAATGGTACATCCTGGCTGAGCCGTATAAAGGACTGTCCCTATGATTGAGCCGTATGAGAGTGGTCTCATGACTGAGCCGCATGAGGGTGGCCCCATGGCTGAGCCGCATGAGAGTGGTCTCATGACCGAGCCGCATGAGGGTAACCTCATAACCGAGCCGCATGAGGGTGCCCTCATAACCGAGCCGCATGAGGGTGGCCTCATAACCGAGACGTATGAGGGTTGCCCCATAACCGATCCGCATGAGGGTTCCCTCATAATCGAGCCGCGTGAGGGTTGCCTCATAGCCGAGCCGCATGAGGGTGGCCTTATAACCGAGCCGCATGTGGGTGGCCTCATAACCAAGCCTTATGAAGGTCACACTGGCGATCCGCATAAAGAACTTTCTTGGAATTTATGAACTGTGCCAGCTATCATAGAGATTTTTTCGTCTTTTTATGAGCATGTCGCGTCTCTTCTTTATGTCAGAGCCATCATTTCTGTCAGAGTTGTCACTTTGTGTCAGAGCATTAATGGCCAGCTGCACGGAGTAATTATGGCTAGCTGTATAAGCCTATTTCGAATCGTATAAGGCCACGTGGCTCCTCATGAAGCTTTCTGAGACGCATGAAGCTCTCAGGAATTTTGAGCCGCAAGAAAAATCCCCAAGTTTGAGCCGCAAGAAAAATCCCCAAGTTTGAGCCGTATGGAGTTTCATGTTGATTCTGGGCCGCATATGAATTACTATACTTTTTTATGCTTCTACAGCGGTGACGCGGCGTGCTTGGGGCCGGGGGAGGAAGGAGAGACCTCCTCGGAGCGGGGCGACACTCCAGTCATGGAGGCCGACAGGGTCTCGATCAGGTCAGGGTCCCCACCCCCTTCTTCTCCTTTTTGTTACGTAGTGATGGTGATGAGGTGATGGGGTGGTGTGATGGCCTTGGTGTTTAGGACGGTGTTGCAGTCGGGGTCGAATAGATGGTTGTGATGGCTGAGTCTTGGCCGCCGATGATGGAGCGGCTGGTATGGGTATGGCAAATTTTGGCGAATGGTGGTGAGTCACCTGGTACGGGGGAGTTGTCGGGAAGAGCGGAGATCATGGCGATGGTTCGGGATGGGATGGCGAGTGCTCAGGGAGATGGCGATGATCGTTGCTGTGACTTCGTCGAATTGGTCGGGTTGATGATGGTCGCGGTGATATGAGTACGGGTCACCGCGGTTGTGGTTGGTGAGTCCTAAGTGGTGGTTACGGCGACGGTGATGGAGGTCAAAAGGATGTTGGTAGTGGGATTGATGTCGGAGAGGTGGCCTATGGTGGTGGCGTTAATGGTGTTGGTGTGGTGGGGGTTCGATGGTGTTGTCGATGATGGCGGAGAGGGCAAAGGATGGGTGTGGTGACAGTGGATGTTGGGTTGTGGTAATGAAGATGAAGGCGAGGGAGTTTCGTGATCTTTGACGTCGTGTTCGGGGTGTCAGACATGACGTAGATAACTCTATACAAGAACTGGAATAAGATTTTGTGGACACAAACACGATACACAATTTGGATGAAATAGGGAGTTGTGGATTTATGGAAAAATGAACCAGAAGCCTCTCCTTATATAGGAGGTGTTGCTCCTGGATGGATATGGACTAGGACGATTTTAAATTCCCATGTGGATATCCGATTATTAAATTTAAAACGATTCAAAACTAACTCAAATCAACACAAAGCCGATCTAGCCAAATCATATTTTTAATTTAAAAGCCATAAAGTAAATAAAATCTTTTCTAAATATCATAATTTATTAGATATTAATTCAAACAAGATTTCAAAATTATTTTTCATAAATAATAAAATATAATAATAATTAATTTCAAAAATACCATTATATATACATGATTAAATTCATATACCTCGCATAAATCTGGAATAATTATATAAACATAGTTTCTAAATTACCAGTAAACTAAAATAGCCTCTCTTTTTTATATATAAAGGAATAAATAAAGTTTTGGAAATTCTAATTCACTTCTCGACATGCCTTGTGCAACTTTAAGCAAAAAAGATAGAAAAATATATTTAAATAAATAAAAATATCTATCACATATTATTTTGAGCCTATTCTTTTCTTATAATAAAAATGTTTTCCAAAAATATGTACCTCGCACATATTCACACTCGACGAGCAAATACAAAAAATAATATCAAAATAAAATAAATACCAATTTAAAATTAAAAAAATCGTAGTAAAAATTTAGGGGGTTTACATCCTACCCAACTTACAATAATTTCGTCCTCGAAATTTAGGAATAATTAGAATAGGTAGGTTTGGAGAGATAGAAGAAGTTTGTTATGAGAAGTCATGATCAATTTATTTGGTAAGGAGATATTGCCTACTACGGAATCAATTTTGAATAATCGGAGTTTAGATAACTAGAAAATTTTAATTCAAGGGTATAGTGTAGAAGATATCTCAAGACAACCAGTCAATATTCAATTTGATCGATATTACTATCCAATGAAAAAAAGGAAAAGTATGTGCTTATGATAGGTAAGGATTTCCTTCATCCCCAAATTTACGAT
Organism: Iris pallida; assembly: GCA_029216955.1. NCBI lineage: Eukaryota > Viridiplantae > Streptophyta > Magnoliopsida > Asparagales > Iridaceae > Iris > Iris pallida. The sequence goes on from JANAVB010018399.1 coordinate 13,002,938, forward strand.
AACTATCTCAATAAAATGAAATCTCAATTTTAAGTAAATATTCCCTAATCATCAATGCCTCTCCATATTTAACCTTTCAACTATTTTATTAATCTTCTCAAGGTTTAGACTCCATAATTCTTGCATCTATAAACCTCCAACAATTGATCCACAAAAGTTTCAAAATTTTAATTGTTTTCATATATCTAATATTTCAGCAATAGAAACTCGGTAAGTCCAATACCTTTGAATTTAGTAAATAATATCTTCCAGCATATCATTTTTTTTCAAAATAGCTTTCGTTGTTCATAATCTCCTCAAAAGTAAATACTCGATGAATCTCTACCCTTCTTCTTCCAACATACATATATTTTTTTCTTAAAAATTGAAATTTCCAATAACTTCGATCAAGTTAAATGAGATAAAAGTCAAACCCTTCTAGGAGATTTTATAAAAGAAACTTTTATCCCTTATGCACCAACGTAAAACCTATATCCCACATTTTATCAATCGCAACCTTTTCAATACACGCAAGTATACTATCATTGGATCATCTCAACACATAATATCCCCCTCTTTATCAAGTAGCACAATTAATTCATGCCTTGTATTTACCTAACCATATCATTTAACTATACCACTAATCTCCTTTACGGGCTTTCCAATCTAACACTTTTTTTTACCGAAGGGTGTCATGATCCATTTTTCATCTCCGTATAAGGGAATCATAAGAAACAACGTTGCATGAATAATAGTGGAGCCAAGAATAAAATCCTCGAATAGGGAAGCAAAACAAATGGGGAGGGAAATTTGGTTAGGTTCTAAGGTCGGTATAAGGGTTTAGATAATAAATAGGGGTTGCAAATTATTGCACAAAAAATGTAAAAGATGTTAGGGGTAAGGGTTTAGATAATAAATAGGGGTCACAAAACGAATGTCTTCTTGGTCGAGCTCTTAATAGTTTCGTCGACTGGGCACAATCGACCACCACCTCATTATCCACTTCGGCTGGAATCTTAGTAGTCGGTTTGTCAGCAGCTACATCAACTTATTCTATATTGGTCTCCTCGGTCGTTTCTCCGAGGACCATAACAGCCAACTCTTCAAAATTCTCTGGGGTCGTTTTTATGATGACCTCATCGAATAATTGCTCGATAGTCATCTTGACTGGCTCTTCAGTAGCTCAGCTACTTAGCTCATCAATGGTTTCCACCGTTAATCCTTTAGCATCCTCTTCAACTACCTCTTGAGGCTGAGGTCAGATGTAAGCCATGGATAATTCTTCAATCACTGTTTATTTCTCGTATCCCTGGAGAGGAGGCTCCCCAGGGGAACCAGCGGATATGCCTTTAGCACCCTCGACCTAATGACCCATCTCAGGTTGAGGTTCCCGAATTATGCCTTCGTGAAACACAAGGCCAACCCCGGGTATCACTATGGAAGCCAATTTTTGGTACGAGGCCATAAGCTTCGAAAAGTCTCGAGTCTAATAATCAAACGAGACTGGTGACGGAACCTCTTCTAGCCGAACAACCTTAGCTGCTGTAGCTGACGGATCCTCCTCAAGAAGCTCCCTGAGAGCCTCCAAATACCTTGAATTCTCCTTTTCCTGCACAAGTAAAATAAAGATAAAGCGAAAAGTCGCGGGTAAAAATTCGAAAAAAATAGAACTGAGGTGTACCTGTGAAGACGATGCCACAGGCGGTGCACTCTGCTACAGCGAAGCACGATGCTTGGATGCCACCCGTTTGATCTTCTTGGCAGGAGGAGGACTCATCGCCAGAGAATCCTGATGTTTCAGCGAGGAATTTAAGGGCGCCGCATCCTCCCTTCGCTCCCAAGAGGCTCTAGAACCATCCGAAGACCTACCGCCTGCAGCTTCGACCTCTCAAGGGGTCCGCTGTGGCCTCTCAAACTTCGTGCCCATGATGAAACTCCATTCTCGATCATAATCTGAAGAGAAATTGTTCACCAAGCAGTAAAACTTTACGATGGAATACAAGATACGGGTCTCCCCGTGCATTTTTGGGACCGTAAAAGATGCCCCAGTAAATCTGGCATTGTAGTAACACCATGCACGGGCACCATCCAACAAACTGCCTTCATAACCAAGACAAGGGCTCGGGTTGTTCATCATAGTCTGGCTGTAGCTGAACTGTCGCGCGAAGAGACTCGCCAGATAAGGCTCCAGGTATATCTTGTTTTGATTCCGGTACACTAGGTGCCAAGGACGAATGGATAACAACTAACGAAAGGCATCGGTGGTTAGCTCATCTCTTTCTTCCACCCGGTCGACCAGTTGATCACCTGCTAGATAGCCGTCGTAATAAGGTGACATCCTGTTGAAACTGTAGCCATCCAAGCAGTTTAATGCCCGTCTACAGGCAGGGACACCGTCCTGAGCCTACTTCGCCCGGTGGTAGTGGCACAGGTCACAACTCCCACCTCATAGTCGTAAATGGTAGCAGAAATAATCAAACCAGAATGATGCAGTGCTAACCAAGCCATCAGATAATGGCAGAAGAGCTCCACACGAGGGAACGCTTTATCGCACCCACGATATTCTATTATTTTCTCCGAAAGCTCTCGCATGCCTCGAAGTGTGTCGCATACCATGGCAGGAATCAAAGCAAGAGAATGCCCAAAGGTCAACCACACAGCCGGCAGAATAAGCTCCCTACTAAGCCTTCCTACGGAGCCCGAGCCTCCAGGCACCATAGCCTTTCTCAGCCACATCATCAAAAAGGTAGCCAGCGCTGCTACTCGACTCACGACGGTCAAGTTGTGGCAGTAGAAATTATGGACTATGGAGGTAGGTTTTCCTTCAGTGTCCAACGAGGGAGCCGACACCTTCGCCTCTGCCATCATAATCTCCACTTCATAAGTGGTATACACCCTGCGAGTGGTAAAACAAGTTGTTCCGGGCTCCGACGGTTCCTCCTTAAAAAGTTATTTTTTTATACGTTAAAGTGAGGCTGACCCTTCGTAGAATCCTGATGCACACACACCTGATGATGGCAGAGCAGTTTTTTGTACACCGCCGTTATCTTGGGGTACTTATTTTCCAGCCCCATAAGCTCATTTTGGCTAGGGATGTACTCCTCACACGGGTGCTCACCCCAAGGCAGCTTCGAAATAGTGAACATCTTATGGAGAGCTAACCCTATCTCTCCACACGGCATGAAGAAAGTCCCAGTATGATGATTGTACAACTCCAGTAAAGCCAAAAACAAAGACTGGTTGATGGAGATACCATGTTCAGTAGCCTTTATGGCACGACGCAAGCCGGTACCACTCAGATCCTCCTTAAAGGTACCCAATACCTACGTGTAATTTTACTACACTTCTTGTCAGTGTGAACCCGCCCTCGACTCGATAGGTTCCCGACGGGTACGTACCGTTGGGCGCTAGAAGCCTGTTAGCAAAGATAGAAGCCCTGAATGGATGCACATCTACAGTAAGGTCGTTGAACCTATTTTCGGGAAGCAATACCCGTAGGGTATACGATGCACCATCCCGAGCATACATAAAAGCATCCTTCTTCTTGGAACTCTTGTTTACCATAAAGCGACCCATAATTAAACCCTCTTGACTTGGGGTCAGGTTCTACTGCATATGTCGTCTTTCGACGAAACAAAAAAAGATCGACAACGGTAAGTGTGGTCGGTCACTGGAATATATAAGGGAAGGCCATGGTTCTCAAAATAATAGTCTGACTTGAGTTTAAAGAGGTTCGTCTCCTCGAAAACTAGCTAGTCACCAAAAAAAAGGCTTTAGCATCCCCGCACTGGCATGGAGAGAGGGTATTAGCCTACCTTGATCTAACATACGACAGAAGTAGCCCAGACCCTGTACTTGTATCTGATCCTGTTGCCCTGCTGGTTGATCTTTGGCAATCAATCTTCTGGCCGGCTCAACAAGCTCCTTATCGACATTTGTCCCAAGTGCGCAGACGGAGGAGTCGAAGAGAACCTCATCAAAGAGGGACGTGGTGTAACACCCAGTTTTCCAGATGAGGGTATTTTTGAAATTTTGTAATTATAATTATTATTTATTGATATTTATTTTACATGGTGATTTTTGGTGATTTTCAATTATTTTAAACTATTTATAAACTGGTTTAAGTCATGACTTGTGATTTTGATGTGCTGCTAGTAAAACCTGAGAGACTGCATGACCTAGAACCTAACCATGTCATTAGGATGATTTAATTATCATTTTTAGCCTAGGGGTATTTTGGTCATTTTGACTTATTTGATTTATTTGGTGATTTGTTGAATTGGTGAATTCTAGGTTGATTTGACTTGTTGAGACCTAGTAAACTAGCCTAGAAGCTAACCCTAGCCATGGTGACCCTAGTCAAATTTAGGTTAACCTATTTTTAGCCATTAGAAACTAATTGTAGAATGAGGGGATTAGATTTGGTGAATTTAAGTCATGGTTTATGGTTTCATGAAATGGCTTGTGACTTCATGACTTGATTAACCATAACTTAAGCCCATGGGCCAATTTAGGAAACCCTAACCCTAATTCCTTCCTTTATGACCAGCCATAGGGATCCCCACCCTATATAAACACCTATTTTCTAGGGCTTGCCTCTTTCTTTATTCAATTCAACATTGGAAAAAGAAAGGTATGTGTCCCTCTTGCAAAAATCCCCATAAATCCATTTTAAGTCCTTTTTAATCCTAGTTTCTTGCATTAGAACCTAACACTCTCCTTTTTCCTGATTTTGGAGTTTAATCACAGCTTTGGGTCAATTTGGAGCTTTTGACACCAAGAGGAAGAATTCCCCATTTGAGGCTTTTCTAAGCTTTTTGCACACATAGGTAAAACCACTTAAATTGATTTAAACTTCAGTTTTTTTTGTATATAGGGCTAGATCTAGGAGTCCCCTAGGTGTTCCCAAAATTTGGGTGGATTTCGTGTCCGTTTGGTGCCTGTATCGGACACGTGTCGTAGTGTAGTGTAGGTGTTTGTTGAAATGCCTCTAAGGAATTTATTTTCAATTTTTGTAAATGTAATTAAATGAATTTATAGATCTAAATGTGTATATTAATCTTTGTGAAGACTGATTTAATTTTCGTGTCATTTTTGTGTCGAAATAGGGTGCGGACACGCTGCACGATACGCGTGTGCGCTGTCCTGCTACCCGTGTCCTATTTCTCGCTGGACACAGTGTTTCGACACGCAAAACTTGGTGTGGAGAGTGGGGCAGTGACTGACAAGTCACTCCCCAAGTTTCATGATACCTCGTTTTGTGTCGGACACGAAAATGAGGCCACACGGGTTTTGTACTGGCCGTGCGAGCGCGATCAGAGACCACTGATACGTGTCTCGTGCTCAGGACACGTGTGTCGTAGACATAATGCAGACACTCGAGGACGTAGCCCCATCCTTGGCTCATCCTAGGACACGAGCACAAGACCTACGATGTCGTGTGTCGTGTCCTGGCACACTTTGCACCTCTGCACGAGGCTGCCTATGCTGTATTTTCGATACTCTATGAAATTTATGTTTTGGATACGTTGTGTCCACTTTCATGGACACGAGACAACCTGTACAACACCCCAACATGTATACGACACCACCTTGGCCATTAAATTGATGTAAATAGTTTTCTTTTGATTTTGAATTTGAGGTTTCATTTACTCTCTGATACTCATCTTACTGTGTTCATATTTTCGAATTCAAATTCATTTTTAATTTCTTTTAAGTTGTAAATTTATATGTATATAGGTATGTTGAAGTTGGTATCATGATTGGGTGATTGGGGGAAAGGCTAGTGTACTGATTTGGGTTGGTAAAAGGGGTTTTTGAATTTTGAATGGGGATTAACTGTCATTTTCTGAGATCATCACTGAATCCCTGTCATTCACACACAATGCATATTTTCCTGAGAAATTATCTCACAATTGTACTGTTTGATTACACACACTCATGCATAGACACATCCCCTTGACACTTGCACTCCCACTTGCCATGACACTCAACACCCTTCCCATGCACCATCACTGAAAACCCTGTCCTATGCACAAACATGTTTAGCTCACTGTAGGACTCATGCACATTTGTTAATGAACTGTCAAGAAATTCCTGAGAATTAAAAATATGCACTGGTTTCACACTGATTTATTCCCATGAACTTGCTGTCACACAGGTACTCTAAACACACACCCTACTACCATAACTTTTCCTGAGAACCACAATGAGTTTTCCTCACTAACACACACATATCACTGATTTGGTTTTCTGAGTTTAATTACCTGTTTAACTATTTTAATGAGGTTTATGATTAGGATTAGTTCACCTATATATATGATAGATGATGGGAATTTGAATCTGGAATTGGATTGATAACTTTTATGTACATTAGTTAACATGTAAGTCGATATAACTTTTGGACTAAAATGTCAGGTATTAGAATATTGAGGGATATCCTAGTTGCATTGTTATATGTGAGTTGTGTGTTCAGTTGGGGTGTATAGGACTGGAAAAAATAGGTTATATATGTACAGGTAAACTGAGATTTAAATCATAAGTTGGCTTTTATATATGTAGAGTGTGTGTGAGTTTTGTTATGTGTTGTGGGTTGTAATAGGGGCAGTAGAGATAGGAGCATATGTATTGGCAGTGGCAGCTGCTCTTGGACAGACAAGAGTATTGCTTGGCCTTGCCATGCCTTGGCAGTATCAGCAATAGGCAGAGCATTGCCTATAATAGCATTTAGAGCATGCAGCTTGGCAGCAGTTGGTCTGCATTGTATTGCCTTGGCTTTGCATTGCATTGTATTGCCTTGGCTTTGCATTGCATTGCACAGCAGCAGCTTGCCTGGGCTTTGCATTGCATAGCAGCAGCTTGGCTTGGCTTGCACTGCAGGACTTTAGTAGTGGTCGGCCTAAGGCTCAACACATTGGCCACTTTGGAATGTACAGGAGTATTAGAGTATGAGAGGCTTGGGTTTAGACTATGGGTTAGTGGGTTTGCATTTGAGTTGAAGGGGTTTTCTAATTTGGTTGATTTGGGTTGTGAACTGTCCTTGCCATTAACTGAAATTTACCTCTAAACAGTGCCACATTCCTATTGACATATTACAATGTCAAGAACCATGCCATTGTTTCAACCATTCATTTTTCCTAATACATGTGATGTTATATATATATATTCAGGTGGCATATATATATATATTATAGATATGTAGATTTGTATGCCTGTTATGAGGGTATCTAGTGCTAGGAAGGGGACTTGTGAAAATGAGTGAGTGCATTAGTGAATGTATCACTATGAGTGTAGGTTATGATGAGGGATATTGGATGATAGGTAGGCTTGGCCCCTTTTGGTTGGCATGCTTGCTTGGGTTAGGCCATTTGGCATGTTGGCTAATGGGTGTGGTGTTGGGGAGTTAGGAAGGTTAGTTTAGTTCATGGTTTTGTTAGTGCTAGGTAGGAAATAGATTGGTTATTGATATATATGTCTAAGGTTTTAGTCCAGTATTGTATGAATATATGTAGTAGATGTATATTTATGACATGGTATACATGGTATCCTAAGTTATGTAGACCTATGGTTTGGTTGAGTTAGCCTATAGGAGTTGACTATTGACTTGACCAGTTAGCCCAGGGTTGACCAAGTTTGACTTGGGCCTAGTTTGACCTAGACAGTTGACCAGGTTTGACTTAGAGTTGACTTTGACCTAGATTGACCTAGAAATCATGTAGATTGCATCGTAACTTCATTTATTATATCTTAAACACATTATAACCCATACTGCTCTATTTAGGACATTGTGACTCCGGCGCAGACATCTGATATTTTACTACTCTTTTCAGAGTATCAGGCGAGTACATTCTCTGATAGTTCTCTCATTTATTTGTCTATTACTGTATTTCAGTTCTAGTTAGTTGTATGTGATTCTCTGTTACAAACACGTACTGTTATTTTTGGATTCATATATACGACACACATTTATTTCTGGCCTCTATTACTGGTATCATCATTTCCGGCTTCTATTACTGGAATCATATACTGGAATCACCTCGAAATCATTTACTGGTATCATTGTACTTGGCTGGACTCATCTTGAATCATTGTGTCGGAATTCTGGATTCACTTGCTGGAAGGGGAAATACTAGAGTAAGACATGTAGACATACCCCATTTATGGAATCACCCTTTTGCTAGAATCAGACTGGAATGATAGCCATCTCACACCCGGCCAGGTGTGTGATGTGCCAGATTACCCATAGCCGTTTACATGTCGATCTCGGTATTTTAAAGCACACTGCTAGAGTATAGGCTGGACTCACCCTGGAATCATTGATCACTATGACTGGAATCGTCCCTTGCTGGATTCATCTTGTATGAGATTCATCCTGTATTGGACTTACATTGGAGTTATACTGGTCTACATTGTTGCCTGGTTATATCATATTACCCTGGTTCAGCTAGTTCTATTTTTACAATCTTTATTGCTATGATTCTTCTCTTGTTTAGTATTTACTTTTCTTGCACTTTATCTGTCTTTCTTACCATCACCTGAATATAAACTGCCATTTTCATCAATACAACTGCCTATAACTGCTTTATAGTTCTCTGTCATTTACTTGGGTTTTCTAGATGAGATGTGCTCGTTCCTGTCCTGACTGGACCTGTTGAAAATTTTACAGATGATTGCCCTGAGGACACATGCCCTACATTTTACTGAGGAGATGGCTTAGCTACCTATGGCCCCGACACTCAGGAGTGATCGGGATTTAGTCTAGTAGACTTGCATTTATTTTCATTTAGAGCTTGTTGTATAGAATTGAGACTTGAGATGTATTTGAGATTATTCAGATGTTGTTATTATTTTAGTATTTATTTTTTTCTTCAAATTCTTAGTTATAATTCTGTGTTATCTTATCGTGCTTAGACTGTGATTGAGATACACCATATCTTATACTTGTCCTCCGTTCGGAGTTGATCATGATGAGTACATTATATACTGCATGAGTTGATGGTTAGTTAGAGACTTAGAACAGCGTTCTACCGCCGACACTGCGACGTTGGCTGGGCGCTGTTACGTACTCGTACCCTCACAGTGGGTGCGGGTCGTGACACGTTTTTAGTGGTGGCCCATGCAGGTCGAGAGTCGCATTAGTGCGATATCGTGGTAGTACGGCGACTTAGTTGTACTGCTGCGAGCCTGCGATAGGACTGAGAGATAGGCTTTACCGGAGAGGCACTCAATCACAATTAGGAAAAATTCTGCTTTAAATCATGCCATCTACATATCGTACTGATTTGCCTTCTTTGAAATAACTGTCCTCCTTTGATATATCGATTCCTGCTCAGTATTGACTTCCTTGTTCGATCTGTCTTCAGGATGGTAGAGACACGATCACATCACTCTGGTACAGCAGTTGCTGTAGAGGGGACTGCTACCTCTCAGCCAGATCAGCAGGATTAGGAGGCTGCAGCTCCTGCCACCTCTGCCCATATTGAGACTTCTGCAGCAGCAGCAAGGGGTATGCCTCCACCAGCTCTGGGGCAGGACCCAGTTATCCCAGAGATGGAGTTCCAGCAGCTGCTGCCTATAGGACACGTGGATGCAGCACAGATGTTCGCTTACTTCCATCTGTTTATGGACCGACAGCAGTCCCGACAGGACAAGAGCATGGAGTTGGCCCTTACGACGGTCGCAGCTCGACCAGTGATCCAGCAGCCGAGGACACCGGGGATCGAGCAGTTTCAGAAGATGAGCTCCAGAGACTTTCTGGGGACAGAGGGGATCCTATATGCCGATGAGTGGATCGAGCATATAGAGGAGATCTTCCGCCTGGCCAGGATACCAACAGATCTTCAGATCGAGGCCGCAGCTAGCCGGATGCGAGATCTTGCTCGCACCTGGTATTAGTCAGACCCCAGGGTGGGAGTAGCTGGACAGACTTGGGAGGAGTTCAGGGGCTTCTTCAAGAAGAAGTTCTTTCCAGATTCAGCGCTCAGAGCCTTGGAGTCGCAGTTCGAGAGCCTAGTACAGGAGAGCCTGTCAGTGGAGGAGTACGTTGGGGAGTTCGGCCGCCTCAGCAGATTCGTAGAGGGCTTAAGCGAGGCGGCGAAGGCCCAGAGGTTCCGGAAGGGTCTGGTCAAGGAAGTCAAGTCCTTGACCAAGGACAACAGGGATGCCACTTTCGAGGAGATTTTGACGGGAGCTTTACTGGCTGAGGATGACCTTGAGCTGAGGCTCAAGAGGGGACGGGACGCTCACGGTACCAGCAGCAGCGGAGGCCAGGCCAAGAGGCCTCACGTACAATTTCATCAGACACAGGCACCAGTGGGAGTTCAGCAGGTGCAGCATCAGTATCGGGGTCAGGACCCGAAGGCGATCAGTTGTTCCTACTGCAAGAAGCCGGGACACATTTGGGAGCAGTACAGGAAGAGGTTGAAGGTTTGCTATTTCTGTGGGTCAGCTGCCCACCAGAAGATAGATAGTCCCATTGCACCTCCTTTTGAGGGGGCTAGGCCACCTGTAGCTCAGCACCAGAGGGGTGGAGCTTTTGCGATGGCAGCCGAGGAGACTGACATCGCAGGTGATGGATTAGCAGGTTTGACCTTCTTGTTCCTCCTTCCCACTTCCATGTGTGATTTCCTTTAGTACCTGCCAGAATATTGCTTGCGTTTGCTAGATAGTGTAGCTACCCTGCTCGAGACTATGGAATCATGACCCGTAGGATTGTATTGCTTCGACTTTGATTGATTGGGGGTTTGACCTAGGAGAGGTGCGATCATCTTAATTTCGAGGACAAAATTTTTATAAGGTGGGTAGGATTGTAACACCCAGTTTTCCAGATGAGGGTATTTTTGAAATTTTGTAATTATAATTATTATTTATTGATATTTATTTCACATGGTGATTTTTGGTGATTTTCATTTATTTTAAACTATTTAAAAACTGGTTTAAGTCATGACTTGTGATTTTGATGTGCTGCTAGTGAAACCTGAGAGACTGCATGATCTAGAGCCTAACCATGTCATTAGGATGATTTAATTATCATTTTTAGCCTAGGGGTATTTTGGTCATTTTGACTTATTTGATTTATTTGGTGATTTGTTAAATTGGTGAATTCTAGGTTGACTTGACTTGTTGAGACCTAGTGAACTAGCCTAGAAGCTAACCCTAGCCATGGTGACCCTAGTCAAATTTAGGTTAACCTATTTTTAGTCATTAAAAACTAATTGTAGAATGAGGGGATTAGGTTTGGTGAATTTAAGTCATGGTTTATGGTTTCATGAAATGGCTTATGACTTCATGACTTGATTAACCATAACTTAAGCCCATGGGCCAATTTAGGAAACCCTAACCCTAATTCCTTCTTTTATGACCAGCCATAGGGATCCCCACCCTATATAAACACCTATTTTCTAGGGCTTGCCTCTTTCTTTATTCATTTCAACATTGGAAAAAGAAAGGTATGTGTCCCTCTTGCAAAAATCTCCATAAATCTATTTTAAGTCATTTTTAATCCTAGTTTCTTGCATTAGAACCTAACACTCTCCTATTTCCTGATTTTGGAGTTTAATAACAGCTTTGGGTCAATTTGGAGCTTTTGACACCAAGAGAGAGAATTCCCCATTTGAGGCTTTTCCAAGCTTTTTGCACATATAGGTAAAACCCCTTAAATTTATTTAAACTTCAGTTTTCTTTGTATATAGGGCTAGATCTAGGAGTCCCCTAGGTGTCCCCGAAATTTGGATGGATTTCGTGTCCGTTTGGTGCCCGTATCGCACACGTGTCGTAGTGTAGTGTAGGTGTTTGTTGAAATGCCTCTAAGGAATTTATTTTCGATTTTTGTAAATGTAATTAAATGAATTTATAGATCTAAATGTGTATATTAATCTTTGTGAAGACTGATTTAATTTTTGTGTCGTTTTCGTGTCGAAATGGGGTGCGGACACGCTGCACGACACGCGTGTGCGCTGTCCTGCTACCCGTGTCCTGTTTCTCGCTGGACACAGTGTTTCGACATGCGAAACTTGGTGTGGAGAGTGGGGCAGTGACTGACAAGTCACTCCCCAAGTTTCATGACACCTTGTTTCGTGTCGGACACGAAAATGAGGCCACACGGGTTTTGTACTGGCCGTGCGAGCGCGATCAGAGACCACTGATACGTGTCTCGTGCTCAGGACACGTGTGTCGTAGACACAATGCAGACACTCGAGGACGTAGCCCCATCCTTGGTGCACCCTAGGACACGAGCACAAGACCTACGGTGTCGTGTGTCGTGTCCTAGCACACTTTGCACCTCTGTACGAGGCTGCCTATGCTGTATTTTTGATACTCTGTGAAATTCATGTTTTGGACACGTCGTGTCCACTTTTGTGGACACGAGACAACCTGTACAACACCCCAACATGTATACGACACCACCTTGGCCATTAAATTGATGTAAATAGTTTTCTTTTGAATTTGAGGTTTCATTTGCTCTCTGATACTCATCTTACTGTGTTCATATTTTCGAGTTCAAATTCATTTTTAATTTCTTTTAAGTTGTAAATTTATATGTATATAGGTATGTTGAAGTTGGTTTCATGATTGGGTGATTGGGGGAACGGCTAGTGTACTGATTTGGGTTGGTGAAATGGGTTTTCGAATTTTGAATGAGGATTAACTGTCATTTTCTGAGATCATTACTGAATCCCTATCATTCACACACAATGCATATTTTTCTGAGAAATTATCTCACAATTGCACTGTTTGATTACACACACTCATGCATAGACACATCCCCTTGACACTTGCACTCCCACTTGCCATGATACTCAACACCCTTCCCATGCACCATCACTGAAAACCCTGTCCTATGCACAAACATGTTTAGCTCACTGTAGGACTCATGCACATTTGTTAATGAACTGTCAAGAAATTCATGAGAATTGAAAATATGCACTGGTTTCACACTGATTTATCCCCATGAACTTGATGTCACACAGGTACTCTAAACACACACCCTACTGCCATTACTTTTCCTGAGAACCACAATGAGTTTTCCTCACTAACACACACATATCACTGATTTGGTTTTCTGAGTTTAATTACCTGTTTAACTGTTTTAATGAGGTTTATGATTAGGATTAGTTCACCTATATATATGATAGATGATGGGAATTTGAATCTGGAATTGGGTTGATAACTTTTATGTACATTAGTTAACATGTAAGTCGATATAACTTTTGGACTAAAATGTCAGGTATTGGAATGTTGAGGGATATCCTAGTTGCATTGTTATATGTGAGTTGTGTGTTCAGTTGGGATATATAGGACTGGAAAAAATGGGTTATATATGTACAGGTAAACTGAGATTTAATCATAAGTTGGCTTGTATATATGTAGAGTGTGTGTAAGTTTTATTATGTGTTGTGGGTCGTAATAGAGGCAACAGAGATATGAGCATATGCATTGGCAGTGGCAGCTGCTCTTGGGCAGGCAAGAGTATTGCTTGGCCTTGCCATGCCTTGGCAGTATCAGCAATAGACAGAGCATTGCCTGCAATAGCATTTGCAGCAAGCAGCTAGGCAGCAGTTGGTTTGCATTGCTTTGTATTGCCTTGGCTTTGTATTGCATTGTATTGCCTTGGCTTTGCATTGCATTGCACAGCAGCAGCTTGCCTGGGCTTTACATTACACAGCAGCAGCTTGGCTTGGCTTGCACTGCAGGACTTTAGCAGTGGTTGGCCTAAGGCTCAACACATTGGCCACTTTGGAATGTACAGGAGTATTAGAGTAGGAGAGGCTTGGGTTTAGACTATGGGTTAGTGGGTTTACATTTGAGTTGAAGGGGTTTTCTAATTTGGTTGATTTGGGTTGTGAACTGTCCTTGTCATTAACTGAAATTTACCTCTAAACAGTGCCACATTCCTATTGACATATTACAATGTCAAGAACCATGCCATTGTTTCAACCATTCCTTTTTCCCAATACATGTGATGCTATATATATATATTCAGGTGGCATATATATATATATATTATAGATATGTAGGTTTGTATGCCTGTTATGAGGGTATCTAGTGCTAGGAAGGGGACTTGTGAAAATGAGTGAGTGCATTAGTGAATGTCTCACTATGAGTGTAGGTTATGATGAGGGATATTGGATGGTAGGTAGGCTTGGCCCCTTTTGGTTGGCATGCTTGCTTGGGTTAGGCCATTTGGCATGTTGGCTAATGGGTGTGGTGTTGGGGAGTTAGGAAGGTTAGTTTAGTTCATGGTTTTGTTAGTGCTAGGTAGGAAATAGATTGGTTATTGATATATATGTCTAAGGTTTTAGTCCAGTATTGTATGAATATATGTAGTAGATGTATATTTATGATATGGTATACATGGAATCCTAAGTTATGTAGACCTATGGTTTAGTTGAGTTAGCCTATAGGAGTTGACCATTGACTTGACCAGTTGGCCCAGGATTGACCAAGTTTGACTTGGGCCTAGTTTGACCTAGACAGTTGACCAGATTTGACTTAGAGTTGACTTTGACCTAGATTGACCTAGAAATCATGTAGATTGCATCGTAACTTCATTTATCATATCTTAAACACATTATAACCCATACTGCTCTATTTAGGACATTGTGACTCCGGCGCAGACATCTGATATTTTACTACTCTTTTCAGAGTATCAGGCGAGTACATTCTCTGATAGTTCTCTCATTTATTTGTCAATTACTGTATTTCAGTTCTAGTTAGCTGTATGTGATTCTCTGTTACAAACACGTACTGTTATTTCTGGATTCATGTATACGACACATATTTATTTCTGGCCTCTATTACTGGTATCATCATTTCCGGCTTCTATTACTGGAATCATTTACTGGAATCACCCCGGAATCATTTACTGGTATCATTGTACTTGGCTGGACTCATCTTGAATCATTGTGTCAGAATTCTGGATTCACTTGCTGGGAGGGAAAATACTAGAGTAAGACATGTAGACATATCCCATTTCTGGAATCACCCTTTTGCTGGAATCATACTGGAATGATAGCCATCTCACACCCGGCCAGGTGTGTGATGTGTCGGATTACCCATAGCCGTTTACATGTCGATCTCGGTATTTTAAAACACACTGCTAGAGTATAGGCTGGACTCACCCTGGAATCATTGATCACTATGACTGGAATCGTCCCTTGCTGGATTCATCTTGTATGAGATTCATCCTGTACTGGACTTACATTGGAGTTACACTGGTCTACATTGTTGCCTGGACTTTATATCATATTACCCTGGTTCAGCTAGTTCTATTTTTACAGTCTTCATTGCTATGATTCTTCTCTTGTTTAGTATTTACTTTCCTTGCACTTTATCTGTCTTTCTTACCATCACCTGAATATAAACTGCCATTTTCATCAATACAACTGCCTATAACTGCTTTATAGTTCTCTGTCATTTACTTGGGTTTTCTAGATGAGATGTGCTCGTTCCTGTCCTGACTGGACCTGTTGAAAATTTTACAGATGATTGCCCTGAAGACACATGCCCTACATTTTACTGAGGAGATGGCTTAGCTACCTATGGCCCCGACACTCAGGAGTGATCTGGATTTAGTCTAGTAGACTTGCATTTATTTTCATTTAAAGCTTGTTGTATAGAATTGAGACTTGAGATGTATTTGAGATTATTCAGATGTTGTTATTATTTCAGTATTTATTTTTGTCTTCAAATTCTTAGTTACAATTTTGTGTTATCTTATCGTGCTTAGACTGTGATTGAGATACACCATATCTTATACTTGTCCTCCGTTCGGAGTTGATCATGATGAGTACATTATATACTGCATGAGTTGATGGTTAGTTAGAGACTTAGAACAGCGTTCTACCGCCGACACTGCGGCGTAGGCTGGGCGCTGTTACGTACTCGTACCCTCACAGTGGGTGCGGGTCGTGACACGTGGTCACGGAAACTACACAAAAATAGGAACAAAAATCTGAGATATTTTTATGAAACAAAGCATCCGCGCAACGACTACCCAGAAACACTGCGCTTCAGCAAATTGGCATCCACGCATGTACTGCTTTATAGTACTGTGTGCTAGCAAGATAGCATTCGTGCAGATACTGATTCATAGTATTGTGTAACAGCAAGATTGCATCCGCACAGGTACTACTTCGTAGTACTGCGAGAGGGCATCCGCGCAGGCAGTGTATAGTAATCCTGTACGTCAGCAAAAAAATTCAGCACATCTCTCAGTCATTACTTTGTTAAAGTAACGATCATACGCATCGGTCGATAAAGCTTCAGTGCATCTACAGACGCTTCTCCAAAGATTAGCGCCCATGCAAATCAGTGGGAAGAGCTTCAGCACATCTACAAGATGCTACTCTGAGGAGTAGACACTAGCAAAGCAAAAGGTCGAAGTATATTACTTGCGACAGGCGGCTGTACGTCGTTATGAACTACGACTCTGACAGTCGAAGAGTCATCAACGTCGATGACCTCTGTAGCTTGCTGCTTTCCACTTGCCTTCTTTGTGCTCGCCACAGTCGCTTTAGGAGCTTTCGGGGTTCTTGATTTCTTGGGAGCCATGCAGGAAAGCTAGGGTTTGAAGGAAGAAGAGAGCTCTGACAAAAGCTTCGATTGGAAGAAAAGACAAAGATTTGAAGAAAAGACAAAGAGAGAGTTTTCTCTCTCCGAACAGTCTCCTACTTATAAGAGGAAGCCACGTTAGCAAAATACTTCGTATTCAATAAGACTCTTCGAACATCGTAGGAATTAAGAGTTGCGATCATGATGATCGTTTCCTAAAAACGAGGAGTTATCATCAACTTTTAATGAAACGATGGCACAAGGCATTTAATGTTGAAGGCTAAACGTGACGACAGCCTGTCAACAACCGTGCTGAACGTCATTTTTGTAAAGGACACATGTCATCCTTCTGTTCAAAGTATTTCGAGCTTGATTCATGTTCGAAAAACCTTGAAGGGGTTCTTATAGAAGCATGAAAATAAGCGTAGTAATCATTGAAGCGTAGCTAGCAACAAACACTGCCTATAGTGCACAAAAGCGCAGAAGATATCGATTGTCTAAAAGTGCAGACAAGAACAAGTCACGAAGAAACGAATGAAGACAGTGCGTAAAGGAAAAGCTTTTTATTAAAATCATGTCTACAAAAATCTATTACAGATTCTTCATGATTACATATAAAGACTAAAACGCCAAAAGTATACAAATAGGTAGTCTTCAAAAAATGCACAGCCCCCCAAATGTACAGCAGTGTTAGAGCGAATCACTTTCTCGTTAGAGCAAGCTTCCTAGCTAGGCGCATAGGAACTATAATATGGCTAATGAAGCAGCTATTGGCCCGATATAGAATGCAGCTCCTACTTTCAATGCTACTGTGGCTCTTGAGCAGGGCAGAGCACAACCTATGGCTTGTCGAGTTGGCAATAAATCCAAACACGGCAGCTTGGACCTCGAAGACCTCCAAAATGTTGTTCAGATTCGAACTCCTCATGCCAAACGCTCAAGTGCATCTCAAAACCCAATAGTCGTTCGTCTTCAAGGATACAGCTTCTTTGAACGAATAGATCCACAGCCAACAGTCGACTTATGCAAGGCCAACGGCCGTTTGAAGCTAAGTCAGGATCGAGCATGACTGTAGGAATGCTAAGAGACAAAGGACGTAGCTTCTTAGAAAAGCTTCCCTCTATAGGCTGAGTGTGGCCTAACCCCAAACGCCATGTACCATCGATCAAATGCACCCAAATTAATAGGATCAACCTTGGATTCAGCATAATAAATCTCATTCAATAGGTTCATTTGACTGAATCCTAGGGCTTGAACTCCTTGAATTCCCCAAAAAGACGGCGTTAATAAAAGATACGTTGACTCAGCAGACACAAAGGGGCGTCATTAATCACAAAAAACTCTCAGAAAGTCCTTAGACGTTTCGTAAAAGCGTAGTGGCTTCACAAAACTCTTAGAAGTCCCTCATTGCTCCAAAAAAGTACAGTGGCTTCACAGAACCCCACCAACAGTCTTCTCGTTGCCCAAAAGTGCAGTGACCCTATCGTCTTCGAAGCACAATCTCTTCGTCGCCCAAAAGCGCAGTGACTCAGTTGCCTTCGGAATATAGTCTCCTCGTCGCCCAAGAGTAAAGTGACTCTGTCGTCTTCAAAATACAGTCTCCTTGTTGCCTATAAGCGCAGTGACTCCGTCGTATTCGAAATGCAGTCTCCTCGTTGACCAAAAGTGTAGTGACTCCATCGTGTTCGAAACATAGTCTCCACGTCGCACGAAAGTGTCGTGACTCAGTTGCCTGCAAAATACAGTCTCCTCGTCGTCCAAAAGTGTAGTGACTCATTTGCTTTTGAAACAAAGTCTTCTCGTCGTCGAAAAGCAAAGTGACTCAGTTGCCTTCAAAATACAGTCTTATCGTCGCCTAAAAGTGTAGTGACTCCGTCGTCTTCGAAACACGAGTCTCCTCGTCGCCTAAAAAGTGCAGTGACAGCGAAGCCTCACCTTAAGCGCAGCTCATATAGATGTGCAGTCCTATGAATTGGCATTGTTCTACGTATATCTTTTCAGATATTACCCAACCGGTGTATTCAAACCACCGCTCCAAAGATAAGCACGGAGTTAAGTTCTGTTGATATAAGCAATATCCAATCGGTTTTGTTTAAACCACCGCTCCAAAGATAAGAACATAATTTGTTTATATTGATAAGGGCAATATCCAATCGATTTGTTTAAACCGCTGTCCCAAAGATAGAGATAAAACTCGACTCTTTAGATAGGAGCTAAACCCGGTCAGCCTCATATGAACAAAAAGTCTTGTGTAATAGATGCACGCCATGTGCCCTCTATTCGGTTATGCGGATAACCACCCAAAATCTTTATAGAAGGGTATCTCAATGTCTGCCATATGCCAGCTCACCAGCAGCCCTCACAGTGCAAAGATAATAGATTCTCTCACATCTCAACACGCAGTGCTCCTGCGCGTCCAGCAAATCTCAAGAACATCGTATATGTGCGAGGCCTATAAATATAAGGAGTTCTCCTTCATTAAAAAGGTCGACAATTTCCTGATTGGCAACCCAGAGTTCCATTCAAACTTTTGCAAAAACAAAATAATTTGTTTTATTCCAAACTTGTAAAAGAGTACAAAGTACAATAAATTCTGGAGAAGTACAACTTTAGGAATCTGATCAGAAGACGATCACTTTATCCCTTGGACTATGTGAACTTGATGACTGTAGCCTCTGGAGAATGTAGCAGCAATTTTGCAAGAGTTCTTGATTTCTCTCTGATGATGATTGGAAACTTTATTTATAAAGTTCAGGAAATAACTGTCTTAGCAGTTATTCTGATGTGCGTGAGGCTGGATTGCGCCAACCTCCTGTTGTGCCAACTTTTATTCAGTTGTCAATCATGTACTAACTGTATTTAGACGCATGGCATCGTATGATTAAGATGCGCGTGGTCGTGTACAGGATAGTAGACACGTCTTGAGAGATTAGTGGCATGTGCGCCACGTCATCCTGGTTTAGAATGTAAGTTGTCTCAACTTTATCAGGTTGCGCGAGCTTCAGTCAACAAGTCAAACTGTGCTTGTTTTGAACGGCGCCTACACATATGGCAGCTTCTGATCAAAAGTATTCAGGTTGTGCCTAGGCTCAACTAAGGATTTTGTTTAGATTATGCCTGAGCGCAACTCACAAAGTGTACAAGACATCTGTCCACCAACTTTTCCTTGAGCGACACAATTCACGGGATTCGAAGAGATTTTTCTTGTTCTCTGTTGTATCAGCCGTCAGTATGGTCAGGCAATGATAACCATTAAGTGTCAGATGCCACGTAGGCTTTGGCGCAAAAAGATTGGGCGCAGTCTTATACCAGGCGCAATCTGATCGGTGGTGCAGTCTGCTTCATATCAGTAGCGCAACTTGATTTTTGGGGCGCAACTTGATCACTGATCAGTATAGTGAAGGCGCAACTTGATTTTTAGGCTCTACAAGACCCCCTTCAAAGTTTTTAAAACTTAAAGATATTGCAAAGTTTTGGAATACTTTGAATTTATAAAAGTTTGACTAAGTCAGGTTGCGCCTGTCTCATGTAGTCTGTTATGCACGATTCGGGATGACTGTTAGGATTCTGATTTTCTGGCTATAAATAATCCCCTTTTACTCCACTGTGATTCTTTACTTTCATTTTTAATCTTCTAAAAAACTTTTGCAACCCTCTTCTCCGATCATCTTCTTGACGACATGGCCCCAAAAAGGACTGCTGCTAACAAGGGAAAAGCCATCGCCACTTCTTCAACTCGTGTTCCACCTACCCATATACCACAATATGTGCCGCCTTTATCTCATCGAGAGATAGCTAATCCAGCAATGGAAGGTGATTAGGGGCGAGCCGATTTGATTTGTGATTTCATCAATAATTCATTTGTGCCCCTCTTTTTAGAGTGTGGTGCATCATAAACCTTGCATCACCCCTTCTTAGGGTGTGATCGCTCTCTCTTTGAACAGTGTTCATTTTTACGAATATTGTTTGTGCATAATAAAAATTGTAGCGCAACCTGAGGTGTGTCGCAACTTGAGTTTCGCGCAGCATAATCGTGTGGCGTAACTTGGGTTGTCGCGCAACTCAATATATCACGCAACTTAAGTCTCGTGCAATACATCTTGTGGCATAACTCAGAAAATCTGTATGATTCAAGAAATCATACATCTTCATTTTTTTTGTTTCTAATAGAATTTTTTATGCATCTCTCTGCAGTCAATCTCAGGGAAGACCCGGATGCAGAGAAGTTTGCTTCAACTTTTAATGTCCAAGAATACAGAGAGAATTTATCTCACGTCACTTTTCCTCATTACGATGGCCCTGAAGCACGAAGGAGTCTGCTCGTAAATCAGGACAATCAAACCCTTGTGAACTTAATGAACGGTGAACCTCTACAGAGCTTGGATACTACAGTTCACAAGAAACTTGTCTTTTTATTTGGAGATGCAATCAAGAAGACTTCCCAACCTAAGGCAAGAAAAGAGACGAGATATTTCTTAAAGGGAAATAACGCCATTCATCTAACAGAAATATCCAGATCCATGGCATTATCTCAATATGCTTTTGCTAGTTATCCTAGGAGAATGTCATGGGATCTGACTCCTCTCCAACAAGCAAGAGTTGGCCGAATCTGTTATAAAGTGGGTCCACAGAACAGAGACCTTTTTTATAGTACTTCTGAGAAATATAACACACACTTGAGAGGTTGAAGACCGAGCTGTATTCTTCCCGAGGACTCTTCGCTGCTCCTTCCCGTCAGAGCACCCATTTTTGCAAATACGTTTGCAAAAGCCGAAGAAAGATATCCAGACCGTGCTATACGAATGAAAGGCCTGGTAAACCCTGGAATGAAACGTTGGAGTAGCTTGTCCATATGGATTTTGGAGGAATTCAAAGACAGGCTCATTGATCTAGGCCTCTACAATTCCATCTGCACTACGGTATACGGCATTCATCCAAATCCTCACATGTTCTTGGCTTTGGTAGAAAGATATAACAAAAGCACTGGGACTTTCATGACACCTCATGGAGAAATGGGGTTTGCTCTCAACTAGATGGAATATATCTCTCATCTGCCGATGGGTGACAACCCATATGAAGAATATATACCCACAAATGATGAATTAGATGCTCCAGCAAAAGAAAATCCCCAGATGATCACAGTTTTTGAAGAGCTGCTGTGCCATTATAAAATCTACTCACTCTACTACGAAAGTGCTTCTGCGGGTACTTGCTATATCAAAAATGGATGCCATATCTATTTTTGGGTAATGTGTGGGAGGACAAGCTACTGGACAGTCAAGCCTGTATGCCTCGTTTTTTTGAACCCTTTGATAGAAGTGATATAAAATTATTGATGGAGAAGCATAATCATGGGGATGTCACTCTGACTGATGACTCGGGTCAGTTTAAGGCTAGCGACGTTCTTCAAAGTTATCTTCAACAAGGTTACAGACCTATGTCTCCAGAAGCCCAGTTGGTGGGCTTTTTATCTTTATGGCTCCGATGCTTTGTAGTTCCAAGGGCTAGTGTAGTTGACAGGTTTCATCGAGGTGTCCTGTTCACTGTGATACGTCTTGTATTTGGATACAAGATGGATCGACTTTCAGCCATGACTTGTCGCCTGAACGCAGGACTGCGTTCTTTTGTGGACACTATGCTGAAAGAAAATGATAACCGGTCGTATTTTCCTCGTACAGAAATGCCATTCACTTATTTTTTTGGATGGTTATTACTACACCATCCCTGCTTGATGGACCCAGATATGGGACCTCCTGATGGAGATTTCATTGGGTGTTTGCTAATGCCGACTGGAAATACACTGGTCTTACAGAATGCCGACTTTCTCTGAACTGTGGATCAAGATGGTTCTTTTAGTGTGTTGGGCCTCCTACAGGATATGATACCATACCTCCACAGATGATGGATTTATCCGAAGAAACACTCCGTTTAAGTCCAAACATCTTTTTCTGGCTTAAAATAATCCGACTGTCCCACTTGGTTTATAGATTTGAAGAAGAATGCTACTTGGCGCCGTATATGCCGAGTCTATTTGCACGACAATTTGGGTATGATCAACTTCATGTAGGAAATACGACCACTTGCCTCCAAGATACAGGCTATCTCATTGATGGGGCTAGAGCTTGGAATTATTACAATGCTCGGGGCACAAAGGCTATTTTTCTATGCCTTACAAACTTCCCCAAGGTCCGCTATGTTATATTCATATGCAAACTTCTACACTTCAGCAAACACATTTGCTGAAAACTTCCATCCCGTACATAGCTTTGCAACTGAAAAGAGAATTAAACAAGGAAAACATACTTTTCAGTCTTTCCGAGATATAGAAGACAGGGACCCTGCTGATGTACCCCTGGATGCATCAATTTTAATGAACTTTGCTGATCCGGTTCAAGATCCTTTAGATATATCTCTAAAGATGCGGAAAGACAAATCCCCTGTCAAAGGTCTGAAGAAGAGAAAGACTATGGAGACAACAGTCTCTTCTAAACGGAATAATCTTCCTAATTATCCAAGGGCTCCGGAGAAGAAGAAAAGAACATCACTGGTTATCAATGAACCAGTGACCACGAGAACAACTCGTTCTCAATCAAAATAGCTGCTTCTCAGTTCTTCATCTGGAGAGAAGGATATTACTCCTTCTTCTATTCAAAAACAAGGGAAGATTACTGAAGGAGGAACTTTTGCTTCCTTGATTGATCCAGAAGGTACTCATACCGGGCCTATTGCAGGGCTAAGCGCACCGATACTCAAAGAAGTTAGAAGAAGGTTGGACATCGCTGAAGAGGAACGATCTCAAGAAGGTAATATCAAAGTTGTGAAATATCTTCATGTATTAACTTTTACCAGATATATATATATATATATATATATATATATATCTAAATTGCTTTTCTCTGATAGATGTTCGTCCTTCTCCTACCATCGTGAAAGTAAATGTTTGTGCCAATGTACTTGCTGTAGCAGGGATAACAGTTCCTTCTCCAACTCCTATGAGTCCAAAAGCTTCCTCTCCGAAATAAGATCTACCTCCACAAGATATTTCTTAAGCTCAAATGTCTACTCATTCAGGAGAAGCAGTGATTGATGCATTGAACGGGTATGATTTCGATGATGAAACTTATGATAAAGATTGGGACAACATTACTAAAGAAAAACAAACTTTAGCGAATGTTTCATCATCGCAAGAAATCCCAATTGATAAAAATCCTTCGCCTATTGCAGACGAGGGGGATGTGGAACCTGTCAATCTTCTTGGAGTTAAGGAATCCACAACTACTGAGCTACCTGAAGTGTCTAAGGTGGCAATTAAAATAAATGAAACTCCAGTAACTCTACCACCTTCGAATGAATCAGGAGCAGGGAGTAGTCAGGCCGCCATGTCTACAGAGACTCTGTCTAAACTTCAGTCTGAGACAGCTGAGATGATTGAAACTCCTCATGATGTACTCAGCCCAAGTAAGTTTCCCCACTATGAATGATTTGTTATTGCATCTTCAACCTTATGAGTCATAACATACGTAATTTATAGCAGCACCCACGAGGACTGTAGCCGGGGAAGGAAGCTCTTCTTATATTAGTGCTCCGAATGAAATACCCCCTCCTGCTAAAGCTGTGAAGACTTCTTCAAACATAGTAGCCACTCCAGGGGCCCTGGCGACTAACAAATTTGTAGTGACCTCTTTCATAAGAGTCTTCTTTACGTCTCTGGAGCCTCTAGTTCATAGAGTTATGGAGAGAGAAGATGTCCCTTTTAGTACCGTTAGAATTCCTACCATATTCTTGATTGAAGGCATCTGTAGTCAACGAGACGAAGCTTAAGCTTTGTTTTTTGGAACATATTTTGGATGAACTAGAGAGTTCAATTAAGGCTTACAAGGAGCTGAAAGGAGGAGATATCGAGCCGCTTGTAAACACGGAATATGAAACCATGGTCCAAAAAGCAGAGATTAGTAAAGCTGATTTTGAGACATTCCTGCTGGCTTTCACTAGACAGTCTTATGAGCTAGATGTTCAAATCTCTGACGTAACTGTTGTTGCTGAGAGTCACAAGACTAAGGTTATAGAAGAAGAGAAAAAGGCTGCTGGTCTAAAAGCCGAAATTGCTCGACTTCAGGCAGAACTCCAAAACACTGAACAGAACATAGAACAAGAAATCAGTTGTATCGATCTGCTGTTGAACATGTGGATATTTTGAAGGATCAAAAGAAGGAATTCGAACGTCTTCAGAATGAAGAGTTAAAATGCCGAATCGCTGCTCTGCAACCTTTCGATCCGGAATCAGGACGAATTGAAGCTAGGCAGAGAGTGCTAGATTCTCGTGACGGAAGAATTCAAGTTCTGAAGAAACAAATTGCAGAACTTATCATCTATCCTTCAGAGTGAAAGATGGGCAAATGATGTTGTTCTTTTTTTTCAATTATAGATATAAGTAATAGAATAGAAAATATATTCAGAGGTACTTGACGTGATATATTTCAATATTTTGAAAATAAAAATATTCCTTATATCTGTTCAGAGGTAATGTGGATGTGGCAGAATATAAAATTTAGCAATATTATTATTTCAATGGACAACTTTATCAGAGGTAATAAGGACATGACAAGTTGCTGATATAAATAATTGAAATTCAGAGGTGTAAAAGGACGTAAATTCAAACTATTTGAACAAGAGACAAATAAATGTCCAATGAATGATAAGTCGAAGAAAGTGAATAAACTGATGGTCACTTTAATTTTCAAAGAAAAGATGTCGGCTTAAATCTTAAATATGATCTTCTTTGAGATGACTTTTAACAGCAAAATCGTCAACATAGCATTCGACAGTCTTTCGTAAATGATCTCGAAAGATATTGCTCATAGCCCGCTGGTAAGTTGCACCTGCGTTCTTAAGACCAAACGGTATGACCGTATAACAGTACACACCCCGAGGAGTACGAAACGAAGTACGTTTTTCATCTTTAGGAACCATCCGGATTTGATTATATCCAGTATATATGAAGTCCAAAATTGTAAAGCTTTTCAAGTCCAAGAGATGATGACTTCTTCAATATTTTATCAAACCGAACAGGTTGCTTTCCCTTGTCTGCTGATATTGGTTTAGGAGGAGATGGTTCGACCACTGGCACAGATGTAGACGGTGTATCTTCTGCAGGAGAAGATGATGAAGGAAGGACATCCGAGGATGTAGCAGGGTTTTCTTAATTTTCGGAATACTCTCGAAGATAGGGTTTCCCAGATCTAGTGCCTATTAGGATTTCTTCTGCTGCTAATGGTTCAAAGGATACCATATTACAGTTATTTTATTTAGACTTGGAATGCTTCTTTTGTTTAGAAGAGGAAGGCATTTCAAATTCTGCAACCAGATCTGGATGAATCCACATAATCTTTCCTCTGTCAGTTGACATTGGAACAAGACCTTTATTTTGAGGAGGCAGGATATTCACAATTTCTAGAGTAGTCCTTGGAATAGGGAAAGCTCCATCTTGTACGAGTTATGGTAGAAAATCACCAAATTGGAGAGAAACCACATTAGCAGTCACTATTTTCTCGTCTTGTTGTAGAGTAATTGCTCCAGAGTTGACCAACTCCTGAATTTTGCCCTTGAGCACATAACATGCTCTGGTTGGATGCCCTATGGATCTATGATAAACACAGTATTTAGGGTGATCAGTTTTACCAATTTCTTCTGGTCGCTTTGCCTCTGGAAGCTGAAGCTTATTGCTTTTGATCAAGCAATCGAAGATACTTAACGTATCATCTTCGTCGAAAGAATACTCTTCTTTTGGACGAGTTGACTTTTGCAGTGGTGCCGATGGGGTGGATGTCGTCTGAGTAATATTGACAGCCAAAGACTCTTTGCCTTTAAGATTGATGGCCAATGTTTCTTATTCTTGCGGTTATTCTGGCGATTACTACCCAAGGTGTAGAATGTTCATCTTGGTTAGGGTGAGTCATCTGGACTCCTAACTGTTTAAACTTTTCGGCACTCACTTATGCCGTATTTGCATTAACAATGAAAGAAGGCCAATCTTGGAATTGTGTAGATCCCGTCCACATACTGATAATAGACAACAAGTTTGATTTGTAAGTGTCTATTGTTACAGCAGATGGAGTACCTAAAGGCATTTTGAGTGCCTCTCGGTAGAATCTTTCAATGAAACTCTCTGTGGATTTATTGTGCCTCTGTTTAATTTTAATGAGGGCAGACATTATCATGTCGTTGACTCCCTCATAAAATTGTTCCAAGAATATTTGCTTGTAACCAGCAAAAGAAGTGATACAGCCATCAGGCAGGCTACGATACCAGTCATATGCTGCACCGGCTAAACAACCGACGAACACTCTGGTAAGGAGAGCATCATTTGGTTGTAATTGATCAGTCATCACTTCGAAATGATTGATGTACTGACTTGGAGAAGTGCTACCATCAAACAGCATAATGGTTGGAAGTTTATACTTAGGAGGAAATAGAACTTCCTTCAACTCTGTAGGATATGGTTGCTTTATACCCAATCTTTATAGGCCATCCTTCTACTTAAAAGCCTCAAACTGAGTGCACAGAAGTTTCTCAGCCTCATTGGCATCCACTGATATTTGGGAATTGGTAGGCTAGTTAGAAGTGTTGGAAGGAGAAACAGCATGATAATTACCACCCCCAGCACCAGACTGACTTGGATCAGCTTGAGTTGGCACAAAAGCGACCTGAGGGGCCTGTACCCCCAGACTAACAGGTACAGAAGATGCTATAAGCTTCGAATTTGTAACAGGGTTTACAATCGGAGGCACTGTACGTTCAGCCACCATTATAGTGTGCATACTTGTAACTATTTCTGCCATGGTTTTTAATTTATCTTCTAATACAACAATTTGTTGCTCTTGGCTGGTTGATGTAGAGGCACCTTGATCTTCTGTAATGGTATATGCTGTCACTTCTCTTACAACTATTGATGAGATAGTTTGTTCAGAACTTTCACTATCTGTATCGAACTACGAAAGAGAGTCCTCTCCCACATGGGTGATAGGGAGATCTTCTTGATTAAAGACACCTTGGATCAAATGTCAATTTCTTGATCTTGTGTATTGAATGACACCTTCACTGGATGCATGAATCCGGTCTAAGTATTGTTGACTAGGATTACGGGATGCATTATGTCTCGGATGTTTCCCCCCCAGTGCCTTGAGAAGTCATGTTAACAGAAGCATATAATAGTTCATCTTCGTCTTCTATTATATGTTCAGGAGTTGAAGCACAGTTCAGACGATCAAAGACAGATCGTCGAGCCGATTGGCAACAACAGTTGATGACAACTTCATGTAGGCAGTGGCGATTTAAAGTGCGATCTGGAGATGAGGAAAACATTTCCGTAGTCTCCGGCCTTTGTGTAAGACGTTGTCGGAGATCAGTTACAACCACATGACGAGAAGAAGTCAGAGAGACATTCCTTAATGATGTTAGGAATATGTCTCCTATTCTTCAGATGTTTGGTTCCTTGAGTGTACAAGGATGCACTCAACTCATTAGCATAGGTAGAAGGGTCTTTCTTTTCAAACTTTGATTTTTGATACATATTGGCCTTTGGCATAGGGTTCTTGCGTTTTACCAAAGCTGATATTGGTTGACGCCTATTGAGATAAGCGTGTAAATCTAAAAATTCTGCTTCCGGTGTCTCTGTTTGTGATACCTTCAATTTTCCTTGTTTGGATCTAGAAATTTGTAAGGTAGGAAGATCTTGACCAGACCCCATAGGAGTAGACAAGATACCTCTATGATCAACATTCTTTCCAGTATCAGAGGTTCGAAGACCTCTGTTTACAGGAATAGAATCTGATACATCTTCCTCTGAGTCATAGACCAGGAAAGTTTGAAGAAAGACCAAAGGGTGCTTTCCTTTATTTTGAACAGGGTTAGCTAAGAAGCGTTTCCCTTTGTTCTGTTGTGGGATCATTTTAGGCAGAGATTATGCCAATTGAGAAAATGTCGTAGGACTTTTTCCTTTGTTCTGTCTAGTGTTAGCACTAGGACATGAATTCTCTAAGTTCAGAACTTGAGAATTGGAAGAGGGTATAGACAAAAGACTAGTTCCCTTAAGTTGCACCGGAGTAGCAGATTGCTTGGGTTGTGCCATAGTCCTACGAACTACTGGTAGCGCCTTAGCAGCAACTTTGGTAGACTGTGCATCAACAACAGCTTGAACTGATTACGTTTTGGCAGCAAGAAAAGTGGTAGACTGCGTATGGGCAGCAGAGTGAGCAGATTGTGCCCCAGCAACAGAAACAGGCTGTACTGGAGCCACTGAGGCAGATTGCATCTTGATCATTGAGCACTCAAGTTGCGCCTGGACAACAGCGACTGTGGGGGATTTAGTAGTCCATACGGTCCTGTTCTTGGCAATAGCCACCATGCGCTTGTTGCTCTTGGTGTTGATCATATTCTCGTAGGCTGTCTGGTAGACTTGAACAACCAGAGTCTTCTACGTCTTGCCGATCGATGCAATGTCACATTGAGTTGTCACTTTTTCGTCGGAGGAGAAAGTCGTCCCCAGCAGAGTCGCAATTTTATTTGCAAAACTAAAAAAATTTATTTTATTCCAAACTTGTAAAAGAGTACAAAGTACAATAAATTCTGGTAAAGTACAACTTTAGGAATATGATCAGAAGACAATCACTTTATCCCTTGGACTATGTGAACTTGAAGACTGTAGCCTCTGGAGAATGCAGCAGCAATTTTGCAAGAGTTCTTGATTCCTCTCTGATGATGATTGGAAACTCTATTTATAGAGTTCAGGAAATAACTGTTTTAGCAGTTATTCTGATGTGCACGAGGCTGGATTGCGCCATACTGGATTGCACCAACCTCATGTTGTGCCAACTTTTATTCAGTTGTCAATCGTGTACTAACTATATTTAGACGCGTGGCATTATATGATTGAGATGCGTGTGGTCGTGTACAGGATAGTAGACACGTCTTGAGAGATTAGTGGCATGTGTGCCAAGTCATTCTGCTTTAGAATGTAAGTTGTCTCAACTTTATCACGTTGTGCGAGCTTCAGTCAACAAGTCAAACTGTACTTGTTTTGAGCAGTGCCTACACACGTGGCAGCTTCTGATCAAAAGTGTTCAGGTTGTGCCTAGGCGCAACTAAGGATTTTGTTTAGATTGTGCCTGAGCGCAACTCACGAAGTGTACAAGACAGCTGTCCACCAACTTTTCCTTGAGCGGCACAATTTACGATTTTCGAAGAGATTTTCCTCGTTCTCTGTTGTATCAGCCGTCAGTATGGTCAGGCAATGATAACTATTATGTATCAGATGCCACGTAGGCTTTGGCGCAAAAAGATTGGGCACAGTCTGATATCAGGCACAATCTGATCGGTGGCGCAGTCTGCTTCATATCAGTGGTGCAACATAATTTTTGGGGAACAACTTGATCACTGATGAGTACATTGAAGGCACAACTTGATTTTTAGGCTCTATATTCATGAGCACCAGAAAGTTAGAGCAAGTTCAACTTGTTATCAGATCATCAACATAGTAAAGGAGCCGCTCCAGTACTCGATCTCCACCGTCACACTTCTCCAGAAATTCTTGTACTTAAATATCCTATTTAGGAGTTTTTTTGTACTTCTTATACGTTTGAATACAAAAGTTCGTTCAGCTCTTTGTCATAGCAAACAGTATCGTGCCTTATTGCCCTTTCCTCGGCGATAACAAACTCGTCCAGAAGTCATGCTTGAGTCTGCTCTCTGATACTCCTCAGAGCCACATCCTCGAACTGAATCAACTTGATTCTATCTATCAAGTCTGACTGAATCTGAGTCCCCATATCTATATTTCAACTCCAAGTACTCTCACCTCGATCCCTAAGCTCTTAATATTTGCCAGTAAATAACGGTCTATCGTCAATCACATAGCTATCGGATACCTGCTCAAGGTATCGACAACTACGTTGGCCTTCCATGGATGATACTGCAAGGAGATGTCGAAGTCCTTCACCAACTCCAACCATCTCCTCTGTCTCATGTTCAACTCTTTTTAGGTAAACATATACTTCAAGCTTTTGTGCTCCATAAAGGTCTCTATATGCTCTCCATATAAATAGTGTTTTCACAACTTAAGAGCGTAGATGACCGCTGCCAACTCCAAGTCGTGGGTAGGGTAGTTCGTCTCATACGAACATAATTGCTTGGAAGCATAGGCAATCACCTTCCTATTCTTCTGTAAGAAACAATCCAGACCCTTCTCCGAGGCATCACAATAGATAGTGAAACCACATATCCCTGATGGAAATGTCAACACTGGA
The DNA here is from genome assembly GCA_029216955.1 of Iris pallida. Classification (NCBI taxonomy): domain Eukaryota; kingdom Viridiplantae; phylum Streptophyta; class Magnoliopsida; order Asparagales; family Iridaceae; genus Iris; species Iris pallida. The sequence continues at coordinate 13,033,768 of JANAVB010018399.1, forward strand.
GCTGTCATCAACCACTTCTTTAACTCATCAAAGGCAACCTAATACTCCTCTCTCTAGACAAACTCTATGTCCTTCCGGATCAGCCTAGTCAACGGCTCTGCAATCCGAGAAAAACCCTGAATAAACCTCCTGTAGTAGCATGCCAATCCCAGAAAACTCTTGATCACTGCAACTGAACTCGAAGCAGTCCATGTCTCAACTACCGTGATCTTCTTTGGATCGACTAAGATCCCCTCTACTGTCACAACATGACCCAGAAACTCAATCCGATCAAGGAAGAACTCATACTTCGAAAGCTTTCCATAAAGCTTCTCCTTTCTGAGAGTCTCCAAAACTCCTCTCAGATGCTCTTCATGCCCCACTGGAGTCATCGAATACGCCAAGATATCATCAATAAATACTACCACAAACTTATCCAGATGCTGGTAGAAGACCTTGTTCATTAGGTTTATGAACACCGTCGGTGCATTGGTCAACCCAAATGGCATCACCATAAACTCAAACTGGCAATACTAAGTGTGAATTTTTGTTTTCGGAATATCCACCTTCTTTACCTTCACCTGGTGGTTGCCTGACCTCAGATCAATCTTGGAAAATACCCTCATTCTGCTCAACTGATCGAAAAGATCATCGATTCTCGACAGCGGGTATTTGTTCTTGATGATGAGATTGTTGAGAGCCCTATAATCGATACACATGCGTACCGACCCATCCTTATTTAGCATAAAAAGCATCGGAGTACTCCACAGTGAAGAACTAGATCTGATGCTTTGTCCTGCAACTCATCCACTTGCTTCTTTAACTCTGCCAGCTCACTGTTGTTAACTCTATAGACGTGCTGATATATCGGCTCTGCGCTTGGCACCAAATCTGTAAAAAAAAACTCAACGTCTCTATCCAGAGGCAACCCAGGCAACTCCTCTGAGAAAATATCTATGAACTCAGCTATTAATGGATGTAACAATCTCTGCTCCTTTACTAAGGCTCCACAGAAAACTCCTTCGCTCTGCTCTGTCTCTCCTCTAGTGAACTCGAACTCTGGCTCTCCTGGCAATCTGAACAGTACTCTGCCTCCATGATAATCTATACTAGCATGGTGCCTACTCAACCAATCCATTCCGAGTATAATATCGTTACTCAAAAGTGGCATTATGAATAAGCACACATCCAGCTCCCGACCTCCCAAGATAACTCTCTGATCCTTGCAAACATTACTGACTAGGATGATACCACCTCCAGTCGTGATCTTGCAAGTCCTAGGCAAATATTCAGATGCAAGATGGTGTCTAATAGCAAAAGATACAAACATAAAACTATAGGAAGCCTCGAAATCAAATAAAGCACATGCTGGAATAGAATCAAGAAGGACGAAACCTGCGATCACATCATCGACTGGCTCGGTCTCCTCGGCTGCCATGGTGAAACCTTATCCCTGCTAGCCTCCTCTGTACTGCTGTTAATGCTGAGCAAACTTCTATTGCTAAGTCTGCAGAGGCGATCCTCTCCGCCGGCCCGTCGTGGCTCTAACTGCTCCTTCTTGGACTAGGACTCCACCCAGAGCCATATAAGTGGAAGCCATGGGACAGTCCTTCAACTGAGGCTCTGCTGAACCTCACGACAGACACTTGCCTAACCTCTTTTTGCAGTCACCCCAACCAAACCCTGGCTTCTTATAGAAGGCACAAGTGATGGCCTGCTATGCTTGCCTTGGTGCCTTCTGCTGACCATGTCTCTGTTGTGGGTGCGCCTGTTGGAAAGGCACATGACCCTTGCCCTGATGCTGCTAGTGCTGGAACGGCCTCTGTTGTTGGATATGGGGCCTCTTGGTCAAAACTGCAATGCTACCCACTCCAAAAGCATCTCTATCCCTCGTGGACTTAAGCTCCAAGTCATCCTCAGCCCTCGGAGCGTCCACCATAATATGCTCAAAAGTCACATCGCGGTCCCTTTTGGTCAATGACTTGACCTCCTTGTTCAATCCCCTGCGAAACTTCCTTGCCTTCTCTACATCACTCAACACCTCAATAAATCTGTCCAAACGGTAGAACTCCACAACATACTCCTCCACTTGCATGCTCCCCATGACGGGGCTCTCAAACTGGCTCTCCAAAGCACTAAGAGCCACATCCGGGAAAAACTTTTCCTTTAAAAGCTTCTTAAAGGCTTTCCAAGAATGTCCCTCAACTTCTACCCTCAGATCAGTGTGATTCCATGTCAAAGCAAGGTCAAACATCTGGCTACTCACTGCCTCTATCTGCAAACTGTCTGGAATATGTGCCAGTCGGTAGATCCCCTCGATGTGCTTAATCCAGTCATCTTCATATAGGATACTCTTTGTACCACAAAAATCCTTAGGCCGCATCCTCTGGAAGTCGATAATGGTGCCCGGCCTTGGATGCTGAATCTGACCACCCAGTGGCTAGACCTAAGCCACCCTCTCAACTGTCGTCATCGCCACATGATGAGAATTCTTTATGCCCTGCCTTATGACGTTCGACGGTCGATGCTGAGCGTCCATCATCTCTCTAAAAAGGACAAATAGCTGCCCGACATCCACTGGTGCTGTAGGTGGTGGTGGCTAAATAACATCCAAAATGACTGGGGTAGTCCTCGAAACAGGTGAAGGAGGCCCCACAAAAAATAGTTGATACTCCTACACGAGCAAAAGTAAGAAGTAGAGCAGTCCCAACGGCCTGATGAACCGGACGAGAGGTGGCAGCCTCTGGACGGAACGATGTGATTGTGTCTTCGGCGGCATCCTGAAGACAGATCAAACAAAGAAGTCAACATGGAGCAAGGAACGATATTATCAAAGAAGGACGGGTATTATTTCAAAGAAGGCAATTATCAGAACGATTAGAGATAGCAGAATATTATATCACAATTTTCTAGTTGTGATTGAGTACACCATTTGGCCTATATCCTATATCCTACCGCATGTTGTAGTAATACTCTAAGTCTAAGTACTACTACAAAACTGAGAAAGACTCATAACTCGACCTGCATAGGCCACCACTAAAAATATGTCACGACCCGCACCAAGTGAAAGGGTATGAGAACTTGGGTACGTCTAGCCTACACCGCAGTATCGGCAGCAGAACGTTGTACTAGGTTGCACAACTAACTATAAATAATATAAATGTACATATCGATGATAACTCTCCATATGGAGGATAATTACAAAATAATACAATCTTAATCACAAATAGCTACGGAAGAATAATAGCACGATAAAGAAATAGATTGACGTTAAAGTGCAATACAACCAAATAAAAATAAGTGTAAGAGTCAACAACATATCTCAAAGAGTAGATAATATAATAACATGTCTCAGAACGATAACTGGAGACATATCCAGACAAATATCCGAGCTGTCTAACTAGGCACTACTGGTGTCTCCTCTAAGCTGGCTTGATCCTTCTGGTGATCCAAGCCACGAGTGTCATCGACTCTCGCTCCATAATAGGTCGTGCAAAAGTCTTCCAGATCCTCTGAAAAATATATCCAGTCAGGATTGGATGAAGTACATAACTCTGAAAATAGTTCCATTAGATGGTAGGAAATATATAACTCGTAATAGAAGAATATACATGATGTACTAGAATGGAAATATAGAAAAGTAGTATCATAAGTACATGAAAAGATAAAGAATATGTTAAACTAGAATAAATATAAAGTAATTTAGAGCACATGATAGTTATGTGATTGGTTTAGGTTGTACATGATTATTCTACCGTAACTCGATCATACGTGAAAGGTATAATAGACATGTACATGATTAAACTAAGGGGTTTAATCACATAACTACTTCTACTCCCCCGCCCCAATCAATACATGGATCTGATCACGACACATTATGTACATGATTGTTATTTGGACATGGAGCATATGAAGTACATGATAGAATAATACGAATACAAGGAGTACACGATGCACATGATAAAGTACATGAACATGAAATATCCGATGTACCCGATAAGGGGATAACATCACATAACAAGATTCATTTAGCATCAATCCGTGTAACAATGTGTTAACATCAAGTAAATTAGTCTAGAAAAGGTAATATAAATACTATCATGATGAAAACAATCAGAGGTAGGTACTCGCCTGATATCCTGAGCAACAACTGAATATCGATGTATGAACCAACATCGCAAGGACCTATTATGAAATTACAGAGTTACTTGGTGTTTTAGAGTAAATAGTATATTTAAATGCACTAATTATATGCTTTTAGGCCTCTTCTAGGTCATGAAAGTCAAACTGGGTCAATTTGGTCAAACTAGTTCAAAGGTAGTCAAATTAGGCTAATTTAGTCCAACTTGATTGTATGAGTCTGTTTCTAGGATATTTTGTCCATACACTAAGTTTCTAGGCTATAATATTATCCTAGGATACTATGGTTGTTTATTACCAAGATCACTTAAATGAAACTCTTACCCTATTACATAGGTATACCTATACTTCTTGGTAATAATGCCCAATTCTTAGACTAGCCTACAACCCTATATAAGTATATCCTATACTCATAGAGGTATATAGATTTATCTATAGATAATATTCATAATGTGATTTCCCCCAAGACTGCTACTGTAGCTACTAAGCAATTCTCCCCAATCCCTATGCCTCAAGCACTACCTGCACACCCTCTATCTAATCAGTTGACTACCAAGGTATCCAGGCCTTCTCTTACTAATTGTTATAACACCAAGTATCAAGGCCCTTTCCCTTCGCTGTATATTTCCCTGTTGTGCATTAAGGAAAGGTAGCTACTGTTGCTACTTCTCCTATGATACTTGCTCCTTCCCCTCCTCCAATATATATAACTGATGCATTCATATATAACCAATGACTGATACAAGATAAAGTGAGGACTGATGCATTAAGCCTCCTTCATATGCTACACTTAAGCTACCCCTTCATAGCTCTGATACACATAGGGATAGGACTGATAAATTAGTAGAGAACCCTCTTACTGAGCCCCTCTAACTTTTGTTAATGCTAATAGGCCTATCCTAACATCAATTATTGCTGGTACTGATGTTCTAATTAAGTAGTTGATATACTGCCACAGTCGTTGCTATTGCAACACTCACTTGCCCGAGCCACTCAATCGTATTACTGCATTGCTAAACAAGTAGCAATTGCTACTGTAAAATAGCCTAAGCCTGAGCCTCTCTTACGTAGACTGATACCAATAAGCCCCTGCCATTGGCCTCCTTTACTGTAGTCATTTCTCAAGAAGTGATAGTGTTCACTAGATGCTCATCCCTGCTTACCCGAGCCTACATCTCTACTTACCAGTTGCTACCAATGTATTGATACATAACTGAAACAAATGACTGATACAAATATACATAGAAGACTGATACACAATAGGTCTTCCTATCTTACAAGACTGATGTAAAGTATCATGACTGATAGAAAATAATAGAGGACTGGTACATGTGTCCAATATAAATATGATATATTATCTCATAACAGTCCCATTCCTTCATGCTCGAGCCTTCTTGGCATTACTACTATAGATACGGCTACCTATATAGCTAAAAATCCCCTATTCAACTGATTGATACTCAAAGTATCAATGCCTCTCCATACTCACATATGAAATTAGTACTCTATACTCATAACAGTCCACAATTTATACAAAACAGTCCACATATGTATATCAAAACAGTCCCAACAGTCCACAAAGCCCCCAAGCCACACAAACATATAAAACTCACCTATAATCACTAAATAAGCTTACAAATGATAACCTATAGCAATATACATCTAATTACAATTGTCAATTCTAAATTTAGAGCATTGGGTGCTCTTTTGGTTATTTTGTCAAACACTTGGCGTGCGCATCGGGACACGTTATGATACGTCCACGATACACACTCGAAATGAATCCAAACTTGACCTAAAGTACACCCACAAATTTTAAATCACAAATATGACCTAACAAGCCTATTCACAAACCCTAGAAAAGCTTTTCTCGGAATTTCCCCTAAATTGGGTTAAATACAAAGGGGAAAGTCTATAAATGGAAAGATAAGAGTCAATACTCCTCACCATTGGCAACCCTAATGTATGGGGGTTCCTATTTGATGTCTCTATACTATTTAATGTAAATTAGAGGGTTTAGAATGCATATACCTATTGGGAGATGAATTCCCAAAGAAAATGGCTCCAAGATCTAGAAGTCCAGAATCTCTAAGTGGTCCAACCTCCAATGCTTGACTTCTATTATCTTCTACTCTCTATGGGGAAGAGATTGGAAATAATTTGGGCTATTTTGGCTAGGTTTTATTGGTATGAATAATTTGGAAAAGAAACTAGGGTTTCAAATGGAAAGCAGAAGAAGAAGTTATTCTTCTTATAGCCAAGGGAATGGCTTGGCCGACCACAATAGGTAGGTTTAGGGCTTTGGGCTAGTATAAAATGTCTATGAAGTCCCTCTTCAAGTGTCATGACAAGTGTAAGAAAAGGCCTTCCTTCCTAATTAGGTATTTAGCCTAATCTTCTAATTAAACTTGCTAGTATAACTAGGGACTAACTAAACATATTAAAATATGCTTGATGACTTTCTAATCTCACTAATTAGGTCCACTAGGGTCATGACTGATTATCTAGTCCATCTAATTAGAATAGAACTATAGTTTACATATAATATGTCACACTACCGTAATTATTTAATTAAAAATGATATAAATATACATGGAACACAAAAGTCTAAATTACCCCTATTTCTAGATTGTGGTAGTGCCAGGTATTGTCTACTTTTGTACTTTTGTAACTCTAGTTTACTTTTGTGACTCTTACGATACTCTAGTCTATTGCGAGATACATTGGTGTACGTTTGGGCTAGTTTTGTACATTTACTTTTATGATATTCTGACATATATACTCTATGTTTTATTATCATATATTACTGCCAAGTATGCCATGATGTGGATCTAGATTTATACGAGGGGGGCACTCCTCGGCTCGAATCGAACCCTGCTTCCGGACCCTCATCCAGGTCTGCGACGAGTACTCTACCGTACCAAACCGTTCTAGGTCCCAGGCCCTAGTCTACTCCCACGTCTGGTCCATCGGCAGGTCTAGCCAATACTTCTAGGATGAGCAGTTCCAGGCCAACATCTACAACCCCGTCTAGTATTCCTCCAGCTACCGGCATCATGGAGACAAGAGAGCATATGGGGGACGTCGCTCCCCCTGAGGCTGTAGACGAGACCGATCATCTATGCCGCACTCCAGAGGACATACGGGTGAAGATTTGAATGGATAGGCCTACAAAGTAAGTTAATTTGTATTTATTTTTGAAACGATTACATCTATATATTTATGAATTTAATTATTATTGTCTAAATATAAGCCCTCATCCGTATAGAGATTACTAGGATTATTTTCGAGGCAGAACTATGGTGGGCCCCAGCCCAACTACTCTTTTGCTCCCACTAAAAGAAAGGCTTTTTGGTTTTCCCACTTCAAAGTATAAAATTATATATGTTTTTAATATCAATAATTATTTATTTTTTAACTCCATGTTTTATTTATTACAGCAAACCTACTTCTATCCGCCATACCGGGCTGCGAAGATCGAGCAACAGTTTTTCTCCGTCGTCGGAAAGCTGATCCATGATGCGATCAACGATCAGAAGGTTCATGATCGCACCGGAAATCCGATCCATGGTTGGATCACGCCTACGCAATAGACTGAAGAAGGCAAAATTCGACGATCCCAAGTACAAGAATCGGTCGGATAAGGCAAAGATGGCACGGTCGAAGGCTGGTAAGTGGTGTGGTAGGTCAATTCCCATGACAAAACATTTCCGTCATCTGGTACATTTCCTATTAAATATATATTAATTTCTATAAAGTTGGATAAGATGTTTATATTTAATAATAAACAATATATTTTAACAGGTACAGAAGGGAGAGAACCCTAACACGGTAATCGTCTTCATGGTTACCCATAAACGGAAGGGCAGTGAGTCCATCGACGAAAAGACGAACCAGACATATGTACGTTCTACTTCCTTATGTTAATTTAAGTACAATTCTGCATTAAAATGTTAATAATAAATAAATCCCATAACATATTATAGACATTCAAGTAGATATCAACATAGTTAGTAATAAATACCTTAAACATTAGCACAAATTTTTCTAGGAGGAGTACGTTAGGCTACGTGATCAGGCGGCTGCTAGGAAGGCTACTAGTGCACCTACAAAGGAAGCGGATGTTAGTACGCCTACAGAAGGAGCGGTTGCTAGTGTGCCTGCAGAGGGAGCATTGGTACTTTCGTGCAGCCGCCTACTACTTCGTCATCAGACGAGCTCTGTATGACCACCGTTGGAGGTCTTCAGTTGGGTACATAAGCTCTGTATGACCACCGTTGGAGGTCTTCAGTTGGGTACATACTACGGTACAGGGTTCTACGGTACCTATTTGGCGACAGAGTCATCTAGGGATCCCTCTGTAAGTGTGCACTCCTCCTGCATGCTTTGTAGGCATCGACGCGAATCCAGAAGATCGTGGAGCGTCAGATCGCCAAGTTACGTAAGGAGATGCGACGGAGGTCGGAGCTGCCCCATGCCATGCAGAGACGATCCGGTGTTCATCGTATGTTTAGATGCGCTCGAGCGTAGCATTGTGGAGCTCCGGAGTATGAGCACGGATGTGCTGCAGAGCAACCGAAGGGTGATATCTGCTATGGATGCTCGATTGTGAGCATTGGAGCAGGGAGTTATGCCTGCTCGACCGGCGACGTCTACTGCTCCAGCCGATTCTACTCTACCGCTGTTGCCATTATCGTCAGATCTGGCGACGTTGACATCGGAGATGTATGAGTGCCAGCTGGCCAGAGGCGGTCTTCCTCCTCCTCCTGCCGATGATCATCAGTAGTTTTTTTCATGATTGTGTGTTGGCCCATTGTTGGATGTTTGTGTAGACTTTTTTTTACCGGTGTGTTTAGACCTATTGGCGCCGAGTTTTATCGGTATTTGTACAAACAATTTTGGATGCTGGATTTATTTTTTCGTTCTGGATGCTCGATGATTCATTTTTTTCATTTTTTTTGTATTTGTATAAACTATTTGTGTTGGATGATTGATTCTGATTTATGATGTTGCTGGATTATGTTTATTTATGTTGTTGGATCTCATATATGCAGGGTTAAATTGTTCTTATTTTGTTCTAAAATTCTATATTTTTTTAATTTTTTCAGATTAGCAACGTTCAGCGATATTTAGTGACGCCCACAAAACGTCGCTAGTTAGTATCAAAATGTTGCTAACTTCAGTATCGGAACATCGCTACCAGGTATCAGAACGTTGCTAAACGTCACTAAAGGGCTGACATGTCAGTCACTACCAAGCGTAGCAGAACGTCGCTGATGCCTCGCAGTTTGGCGACATTTTTCTGCTTTGTCGATATACGTCATTGTGTTAGCGACATCTGATACGTCGCTAAGGACGTGGACATTGCGACATTTTACGACATGATAACCATCTGTGACTATGTAAACAGCGGTGCCATATATTCGTCGCTAATTTCGTCACTAATTGTTATTAGCGATGTTTTGGAGCTTTTTAGCGACGTCTTTGGGCATTGCTAAAATCACTTATTCCAGTAGTGCAGCGATGGGATATTGTCTTATCATGAAATAGTATGCCACCCTTGTCCCTGGCTGGTTGTAGGTATGGTTCACTATTTCGATGTTGGGCTATTGGACCGTAATATGATCTAGGTTATTCCTTTTTATTTATTCAGTTTACGTTGGCATGTTCCTTTTGTATCTTGTTATGTCCCTCTGAGGACCTGATTCTTTTCTAGGTCCGGATAGCATTTGTATCTCACTATCTACGGACCGAGCATTGAGACAGGTTATGTTGTTGAGAACGTAGAGGTATTGCCCGAGGAGTTTCCATGAGCTTGGAGGATGCTTCAGTTAGAGCCTTGAGTATTATTATCTAGTTAGCTGATGTTCTAGCTGGTTATCTTTTATTTTAGTACTTCTTTATTTTATCATTGTATTTCTTTTCTATGGATATTTTCATCAGTATATATTTTTATAGACAGATCATTTGTATTGGATATTCAGTTCTGGTTATATTTTATTTCAGTTCATTCGTTATATCTCTGTCTATGTTGTTGTTGCTTGATTCTGTGGATGAGATTATAGTATTATAGAGATTATAGATTTGCATATAATTGTGGAGTAAGTCCATTAAATTGGTTAGCTTATTCTAGTTCGTACAGCTGGCATGCTCATGTCTTAGTTCCTAAGTAATTTGGAACTGGGGCGTGAAATTCCTACCAAAGAATGATGGTTTAGTCCGCATGTGCCTTGATTATAGGGCAGTGAATGCATTGACCATCAAGAACAAATAACTATTGCCCCGAATTGATGACCTATTTGATGAGCTGACAGGAGAGAAGTTATTCTCAAAGATTGATTTAAGATCGGGGTACCATCAAGTGAAGGTACGAAGAGAAGACATTCAAAAGACAGCATTCAGGACTCGCTATAGTCACTACGAGTTCTTAGTGATGCCTTTTGGACTGACAAATATGCCAATATTATTTATAGATATGATGAATAGTATGTTCCATCAATATTTAGACCAGTTCATAGTAGTCTTCATCGATGACATATTGGTGTATTTGAAGAGCCACGTGGAGCATGAGGAGCATTTGAAGATAGTTCTTGAGACCTTGAGGAGTGAGAAGCTCTATGCCAAGTTGAGTAAGTACGAGTTCTTCCTAAATCGTGTCTCTTTTCTCGAACATGTTATCTCGGGAGATGGCATATCAGTAGATCCAACCAATATATCAGTAGTGGAGACATGGCCTATCCCTACCAGTGTCTCTGAGGTGAGGAGTTTTCTCGGACTTACCGAATACTACCGGAGGTTCGTAGAGAATTCACAAGGATTGTTGATCCAATGACTCACTTGACCTATAAGAAGTAGGAGTTCGTGTGCACTGTAGAATGTTAGGTGGCGTTCGATGAGCTAAAGAAGCGCCTGACCGCTGCACCTATATTGACTATACCTTCTAGACCAGGAGGGTTCGTGATCTATAGTGATGCATCTCAGAAGGGATTATTGATGCATCAAGGAAAGGTTGTCGTATATGCTTCCAGCCAACTGAGGACTCATGAAAAGAATTACCCCACTCATGACTTGGAGCTTATCACAGTAATTTTTTGCTTTTAAGCTTTGGAGACACTATTTATATGCGGAGCAAGTAGAGATATGCACAAACGACAAAAGTTTGAAGTATGTTTTTACTCAAAAATATCTTAATCTAAGACAGAGAAGATGGTTGGAGCTAATAAAGGATTTTGAGATTGATCTACACAACCACCCGGGAAAGGCTAATGCGATTGCTGATGCTTTGAGCAGGAGATCCATGGCATATCTGTTGACTATTCAGCGACATCTATTGAGGATCTATAGAAGTTGGAAATAGAAGTTACACTTCCAGGAGTAGACGGTCAGTTGACAAGCCTTCAGATGCAGTCTTCATTAGTAGAGCGGATCAAGGCCGCATTACCGACAGATGCTAGATTCCAACAATTACGACAAAGAACGAATATCAATATGCAGACCGAATTGCACATTCATAAGGATGGGACTTTGAGGTATGGTAATCGCCTCTATATTCCCAATGGAGAGCTTCGTCAAGTGCTGATAGCGGAGGCACACAGTTCAGCTTTTTTTATTCATCCAGAAGGAACCAAGATGTATATAGACTTGAAGGAGTATTATTGGTGGCATAGAATGAAGAAGGAAGTAGCCTATTTTGTAGTAAGGTGTTTGGTGTGTCAACAAGTTAAGGCTGAGCATCAACGCTCAGCAGGTTTGCTTTATCCACTTTCCATACATGAGAGGAAATGGGAGCACATTACTATGGACTTTGTGAATGGCTTTCCGAGAAGTTCGAGGGGCCGAGATGCAGTGTCGATAATTATGGATCGAATAATGCTTCATACTACCTACCAAGCCCATTACCTAATGCTTAAGCTGTGAATCATGATAACAAACCAGAAATATAACACATCCCACAGGTATATAACTAATCACATCCACATAGAATAATAGTCCACGAAGTAATCAATTCCAACAAGAATAATATAGAAAATGTCCAGCAATAGAAGAGATAATAAATATACTGGAAAAAAGACATCCTAAAATCAAAGAAAAGAGAATAAATTAATAGCGAACTATAAGTCTGCTGAAATTTAAGGAAATAAAGTACCAAGTCTAAAAAAAGTAATGACATGATCACGAGAAATCTTCTGGCACTATCTCGTCCTCTCATACCGGTACGTCTCCGATCTCTGTCCCGAACTGTAAGCCTTCGGGTAGTCTTTAGCTCCGTCTAAGCCTGGGGAATAACCAAGTCCTTAGGGGACTAGCAAGGTACATAAAACATGCCAAGGTATAGATATGAAAATATGATCTAAGGCAATCTACTATATCCGGACTATGAAATATGCATGTGAGAACATGTACTAAAATATCAGTCCTTGCCTCTGAGGCTCACAAGCTCCACAGCATGCTATTGTCCCCAATACCGTGTTGTGGGACCAAGGACAATCAATAAATCAATTTTTAGACCTCTGCTACAGAGATAAAGGCACACAATAATAATAGGTCATAATACAAATGGTTTGATATCGTAGTCAAGTTCTCTCCACCCCATGTCTAGTATCTAGAAAGTCAATTCCTTACAATCATCTCTATAACAAGAACAATAAATGATCTAGTAAGCTACCACGAAGTCAATACCATAAATACTCATGTAACCCTCACATCATGAACGTGTCAGTGTCTTGTAGTCAATCGTGTGGACACGATAATATGCACGGAATGCCTAGTGTCGATACTCGGTGCCATCTTCATGACATCAATACCCGTCTTCGAAATATACACTATCAACAGTCCTACGTCATGCTAATGCTCACAAAATAAACAACTAGAAAATAAAAGAAATAATTAATAACCAAGGCAAGGTGCACTTGACTGTAACCTCTGTCTGAGGGTCCGTCTGACCAACTCCAACGTCTTCGTTACTCCCGCCAATTTCACCTAGAATAAGTATACTATTATTAATACTATATAATTACTTTCCATACATGGACTTTCCATATATGAACTATATTAATTTTTATACTCCAAAAGTGGTCATAATGTTGATACTACACCATACAACGTATAAAGTACCAAACTTCCTTCTAAAAATATTTTATAACTAATATAAAATAGTAATTTAAATTTTTGAAAAGCACTTATAAGTATTTTTGTATCACTATTAATTTTATTTCATTGGTGGAAACTCAAGCACAATAGCCCCATGTTGATACTACATCATTAATTCCATGTTAGCCCTACTAATTGAGTCCAGAAACAATAAATAGTTAAAATAGTTAATTCTACAAAAATTAAAGAAAATAGTTAAAATAATGTTTTTATCATCAAACCATGCACAACAAATATTTTAGTAAAGGTACACGAAGTTTTAAATCTTTTGGATACGAGGAACACATTATTTTTGATGTTTCGGTGTTACAACAAATGTCAAGATTTTTATTAAATAATAAACGAAAGCAAAATGCAGTAAAAGATATGCGTTGGAATGCTACAGAAGTCTAGTTTCTTACCAAAAATGTACATAAGATTAATTCAATCCAGAAATAGGAAAAAATTAACTTGCAACAGATCTGGTCTATTTTGGACACCCTGTCGTAGAATGGACGCCCCGACCAAACCACTTGGAAATTTGTGGTCCAGCAAACAAGGAACGAAGTAGACACATAGTGGAAACTTCTAATTTTGGTTTAAAGTCAATCGGACGAGAAAATGTAGATGAAATCTATTTTAGAAGTCGACTAACCTGCTATAACTTTTAGATTGCAATTCGAAGAAGTTTCGCCCAAAGAGATGAGTTATGCACCTCTCTAATGGCCTCGAGATGGCTTCTATGCATGCTAGGATGGAAGAGGACATTGAAGGGGTTCAAAAGTTAATGGTGGTTGGCACAGAAGTCGAGAAAAAGTGGGTGTGAAGAGGAAGGGTGTCGACTATAAGGTTTCGACCGAGGGGGTGTAGAGCGCAGGTTTGGGGTGTTATGGGGAAGTTAGCGGCAACAGCGAGGAGAGGGAAAGTTAGATTTCTTTGGTTTTTATATTACAGAGAGTTTGCTTTGGTTTGGATTGGTTTGGTTAATGTTTGACCCTCCAAAAGCTTGTTATGGCAATGGATTTCCTTATTTGACGGATTGCTTTGACTAAGTCAAAGATATTGTAATATGTGCACATGTATGAATTTAATTCTCCAAAAAATCAATTAAATATATGTCTAATTAATCTGCGCAACCTTAGATAGGCTCTATCAAGTAGGATTGGCTAGATTAAGGTATGAAAATATTTTTTAATCAAATTGAACCCGAAAAGTCAATTAATGGATCTCATGTGCCATTTGCAAATAAATAGCACATGGGAAATCAATTGTGTGGCACACCTTTGCCATGTGTGTCGTAGGCTCAAAATGGGTTAAAATCATATAGTGGATCAAATGGTTTTGATCAATGTCAAGTCACGAACTCAAGTTGGAAGTTAGGTCTAGAATTACATTAAACGATCAATTGTCCTAAATTGATCCAAAGTTGTGCGAAGTCAAAAAAATGTTAGGAAACAAGTTTGGATGGGACTTTGTTGGACCAATGATTGTATCATGTTTTTGAATATGGTTAATATGTTAAGTTTAGCATTTTATTTTCACTAATCATCATATTATCGCTACAGCATTCCTACTTATACTTATACCTTTGGTGATATGTGCCTATTGGTTTACATATTATTGATATGAGCTTATCTATCTTAAATTTAATCGGGTTGCCAAAATCAAAACTATGTCTTTGTTATGGTCATTCAATTAAGTTTACTCATTATAATTTTACTAATATTTATGCTATCACCTTAGCACTTATACTTAAACTCAGCATTGTCCTAATGTGCATTAAATTTTTTATACTTGCTACTATGTACATTACTTTGTTCGTCTAACATGTACATGTAGAAAAGCAATAAGCAAGATCTACGTGGACATATGCAATAAAGAAATCATGGTGGGCCAAAGACGACGGATCCCACAAGATTTTTCTGAACCACCCGACGACATCTCCGGAGCCACGCACTCGAGAAAAAGCCAGCACCTATCAAAGGAAGAAGCCAAGCCATGCCATCTTCATTTCAAGACTCTAAAGAAGCCTGCACCTACTACAGTATTTCTGGAGTCTGTAATGAGTCTTAGGAATAATTGTAAACACAAGAAATGGATGGCAAAATCGAAAGCTAGGGTAGAAATTAGCCCAGGGTCATTTTTCGGATGAAAACCGGCATACCGATGGTATACCGATCTATACCGATGGCATACCGATTTTATTCACAGAAAGTTTATGTCTACAAAATCGGCATACCGACGGCATGCCGGTGCATACCGACGGTATGTCGATTCAGTAATGTTTGAAATTCCAACGGTCGGATTTTGAGCGTTTAATGATTCCAATGGCTATATTTCTAGCCATTGCATTCCAGACCGGTATACCGACGGCATGCCGGTCCATACCGATGGTATACCGGTTCGCTGACTGAAAAGTTGCCTTTGGCGCTTTTCAATGCTTTGGTTATAAATAGCCTTGAACCCCTTCATTCAAGGTTGATGCTTTGAGCCTAAAAATTTTTAAACCACCAAAGCCTATCCACAAATAACTCTGCAAAGCTTTCATTTGCTATCCACAAATTGTGTTAGGGTTATTGAGTTAAAAAGTGAGATCTTTATCTTATTGTATAAGGAGATCAAAACCTATTGTGAAAGGTTGAAGTTGGAGAGTCTTCATATCCAAACTCTCGGTTGAAGTTGGAGAGTCTTCGTATCCAAACTCTCGGTTGAAGTTGGAGATTCTTCGTACCCAAACTCTCGGTTACGAAGTTGGCGAGTTCTTCGGATCCAAACTCGTGTGTAACTATTTACTCAAATAGTGGACTAAAGCCGGAGAGAGTTCCGGGACTGGAGTGCCTCTTGGGAGGATACCAGGATACATCGGGTGTCGATACTGTTTTGCATCTTCTCTTGCACTTATATTTTTAAATTTCCCATTAGCTTCTGCTAAGTGCTTGATTAGTTAGCTTGACCCTATTCACCCCCTTCTAGGGTTCCTACAGACTTGATATATCAAATTGAAGGTGGAATTTCCTAAAATTTGAATATGGAATTAGATTTGAAAAATCTTACAAAATTCGCAAATAGATGGGGATATCGCTCCCGCATGGAATCTTCTCACTCCGAAGTAGATTCTTCTGGAGAATGGTGCTTCCATGCAACCCGAACCAATCTAATTGTCTATCCTCTAAGCATCTTCCCACTAGTATCCAAAATACCAACCATCTCCTCGTATGATAAACTGGGTCCCACCGTGATCTCAGAGTGATTGACTACATGACTGGGATAAGTCATATACCTCCTCAACTATGAGATATGGAATACGTCATGCACTCCCTCTAGTGATGGGGGTAATATAAGACAATTTACCACCTCTCCAACACGCTCAATGGTATCGAATGGTCCAATATACCTTCGACTCAACTTTCCTCTACTCCCGAATCTAATGGTGCCCCGAGTCGATAAAATCCCAGAAATACATGCTCTTCTTCCTTGAATTCGAATGGTCGATGATGCGAATCTGCCCAATGCTTCTATTGGTCTTGAACTGCTTGAAGATGACTCTCAATTCGCTTCACTTTTCTCAACTGTCTGCATCACTAGCTCTGGCCTAAGTATCTGTCTCTCTGTAACATTGCTCCAACATATCGGAGATCTGTACTTCCTTCTATACAATGCCTCATATTGTGCCATCTGTATGCTAGATTCGTAATCATTATTGTACGATAATTCCACCAAATGAAAGTGGCCTTCACAAGAACCTCCAAAGTCTAACATACACCCTCTTAACATGTCTTCTAAGGTCTGAATAGTGTGCTCTCACTAGCCATCCATCTGTGGATGATACGAGGTGCTGAACTTTAGCCTCATACCCGAACTCTCCTGCTGTAATGCCCTAGTTCCAAATATATAGGAGTAGGTATGTAACATGCCAGCCGTATAATAAATATATGTAAGCTATAAATACAGTATAATTGTAACGCCCCAGTCCCAAAATACTTAGGACCGAGTACATAGACATGCCAGCTACACATATACGAAGAATACTCCAATATATTGAATCCTCGTATACGTGCATATGCTGTATGTATGATATAATCACAGGCCATAATATAAATAAACTACATCTCATCATAGCTCAACACAGAAGATAATAGAGTCCGAATAATAAATAAGTGCATCAAAGAGATAGCCGGGTGGACATACCCACTCCAAACAACTATATAAAATAATCTCAAATGATCAGAGTCCAACCTCTGTAAAATGAAAATAAAAAAATAGAAGACGTCCACTAAGTGCCTCAATGTATAAATAAACTAAAAGTCAGCTGGAGATGCCTCGTCATCGATGTAGGAAGAATCCAATGCCGCGTCGTACTCCTGCAAGAAATTGTCTAACCTTGGAGAGATAACCAGGTCCTCAGAGGGACGTAACAAAATACAAGAAAACACCATGCCATATAAACTGTGACATATAATAGAGAGTATAAAGGGATGTATGCAATAGGGTTCCTAACCATTCTACTATGAATATGCAGTTCAGATACAATCCTTCGACGCATAAGCCCTGGCTGTAGA